>JARVZY010002052.1:0-66000 GCA_030686995.1 Artemisia argyi
GAAGGATGGAACCTTCAGGATGTGTATCGATTATCGTAAGTTGAACAAACTTACGGTTAAGAATCGATATTCGTTGCCAAGGATTGACGATTTATTTGATCAACTGCAAGGATCGAGTGTCTACTCGAAGATTGATTTGAGATCGGGTTATCACCAACTGAGAGTTAGGGAAGAAGACATCCCTAAGACGGCTTTTAGGATTGAGAAGGTACAATTTCTTGGGCATGTTATCGACAGTAAGGGTATTCATGTTGATCCCGCCAAGATCGAAGCTGTTAAAAATTGGGCGTCACCAACGAGTCCTACCGAGATACGCCAATTTTTAGGTCTTGCCGGATATTATCGGAGATTTATTGAAGGATTCTCATGGATTGCTAAACCTTTGACTGAGTTAACACAGAAGAAGAAGAAGTTTGATTGGGGAGATGAGCAAGAATCGGCATTTCAGTTTTTGAAGCAGAAGCTTTGTGAAGCACCGATATTAGCACTACCCGAAGGAAGTGAGGACTTCGTGGTATATTGTGACGCATCAATCCAAGGTTTGGGTGCCGTATTGATGCAAAGACTTAAAGTGATAGCTTACGCTTCTAGACAACTTAAACCCCACGAAGAGAACTACACCACTCATGATTTAGAATTAGGAGCGGTGGTATTCGCTCTTAAGATCTGGAGACACTACCTATATGGAACCAAGTGTACGGTTTTCACCGATCACAAGAGTCTTCAGCACATTTTAGATCAAAAGGAGTTGAACATGAGGCAGCGTCGATGGCTTGAGTTGTTAAGTGACTATGATTGTGAGATCCGTTATCATCCGGGGAAGGCAAACATTGTAGCAGATGCCTTGAGTCGAAAGGAACGACTTAGACCCCTCAGAGTTAGATCATTGGGTATGACAATTAGATCACCACTTCCGTGTCAAATTCTTGAAGTTCAAGCTGAGGCCCTTAAGGAAGAGAATAGAACACACGAGAAGATTTACGGCATGCCAGAAAGCACGAATGGATTTGTCAAGAAACCAGATGGAAGGCTGTGTTTCAAGGACAGAAGTTGGATTCCATTGTATGGAGGAATACGAGATCTCATCATGCACGAGTCTCATAAGTCTAAATACTCCATTCATCCTGGTTCGAACAAGATGTATCAAGATCTAAAGAAGTTGTATTGATGGCCAAACATGAAAGCTGACATTGCTGAGTATGTCGGTAAGTGTTTGACCTGCTCAAGAGTAAAGGCTGAACATCAAAAACCTTCCGGTCTTTTGATTCAACCCGAGCTACCAATGTGGAAATGGGAAAGGATTACAATGGATTTCATTACGAAATTACCCAAGACATCGAGTGGGTTGGATACAATTTGGGTTATTGTTGATCGTCTCACGAAGTCAGCGCACTTCTTGCCAATCAAAGAGACTGATGATATGGACGTTCTTGTACGTTTGTACCTTAAGGAGATAGTTTCCCGGCATGAAGTGCCGATTTCTATTATCTTCGACCGAGACAGCCGTTTCACGTCTAACTTTTGGCGATCTTTACAGAAAGCCTTGGGAACTAAGTTAGATATGAGTACAGCTTACCATCCACAGACTGATGGTCAAAGAGAAAGGACAATACAAACCCTGGAGGACATGCTTAGGGCATGTGTGATTGATTTTGGAAAAGGCTAGGATAAACACCTACCGTTAGCAGAATTTTCATATAACAACAGTTATCACGCTAGCATTAAGGCTGCACCGTTTGAAGCACTTTATGGAAGAAAGTGTAGATCACCAGTTTGTTGGGCTGAGATTGGAGATGTACAACTCTCAGGTCCCGAGTTGATTCTTGAAACCACTGAGAAAATAGTGAAGATTAGGCAACGATTACAAGCCGCTAGGGATCGGCAAAAGAGTTATGCCGATGTGCGAAGGAAACCAATAGAATTTCAAGTTGGAGACAAGGTCATGCTTAAGGTATCACCTTGGAAAGGGATGATTAGGTTTGGAAAACGTGGAAAGCTAAACCCAAGATACGTTGGACCCTTCGAGATCATTGAAAGGATCGGTCCCGTGGCATACAAACTTGAATTACCTGAGGAACTCAGTAGAGTGCACAACACCTTCAACGTGTCAAATTTGAAAAAGTGTTTATCGGATGAAACACTCGTGATTCCGTTAAAAGAAATCAGAATCGATGATAAGTTGAACCTTATTGAGGAACCCGCTGACATTATGGGTAGGGAGGTCAAACGACTTAAGCATAGTCGCATTCCCATTGTTAAGGTCAGATGGAACTCTAAGAGAGGACCCGAGTACACATGGGAGCGCGAGGATCAAATGCGTGCCAAATACCAACAACTGTTTGATGAGACAACCCCGAGCACCGATTCAACTTTGGATTCCGGGACGAATCCAATCTAACGGGTGGGTACTGTAATACACCGTAAAATCCCAGGTCATTTATTAATGCTAATTACCAACACTATTCTAAACTATGCCATTTTGCGGGCAAATTTGAAATTTTTATATAAGACACCCGAATGTTTTGATCACCGTTTGTTTGTCACCCGATTATGTTTTGTCACCCGATATCACCCGAATGTCACTCTTGGATGTCACCCAATGAGGTTAAGCACCGGTAACTCCCACTTGCGACCCGACACCCTAATTGAACACCGATGAATTATTAATATATATATACGACACTATGTATATATTAACTTTAACAAATTTATTATTACTATATATATATATATATATATATATATATATATATATATATATATATATATATATATATATATATATATATATATATGAGTATATATATACGTATGACGGCACCGTTTAAATATTTAAGGTTATCACAAACCGACACCGACACCGAGATTTATTTCACAATTTTACGGAACACCGACACCCCGTTGTTTTTTTTGGGCCGAATCACCTCACTAGCCCACGTTTTCTTTTTCATTTTCTTGTTTCGTTGTTGGGCCTAAAACCACCACAGCCCACACGGCTTATGTTTTGTTTCACGTTGGGCCGAGGATTTACACAAGCCCATATGGCTTGTATTGTTTTCTTCCTTTTGCGTAACATGTCACCGAAGCAAGAACCAACTCCTTTGCATTTTGTTTTTGCACATGGTTGATTTCTTGGCACCCTATTCACACAACACAACTTACCACCATTTCCTTTGACTTTGCTAACCCTCGACAATGAGCCACCACAAGAGCCGTCCGACCCTTGGTCCATCGCTTTACACACCAAAAGGTTTATTGTCCAATGGTTCGAATGTTCCATGGTTCCCCAACAAGCATACCACACAAGGTCTAAACACCAATTGTTTAATCCCTAAAAACCTAAGCTAAACACTAAACACATCCAAGTCAACCCTCATTGCTCCCTCATCACCCCAAACCGATTTGACAATACTCTAGACACTCGACAACTTTGTCCCTAGATAGGGCAACCATTCGATTGTTGTAGTTTGATGAGGAAACACTCGAACCACCCAAAACCACACTATATAAGCCACATTTAATGCAAAATCTCACACTCTCAAAGTTTCACCAAGTTTGCAAAACTCAAACACTCTCTTTTCTCTCTTGAACACTGTCGAAGAACACAAGGGTTGTACACGCAAGGAGTTGGGTTAAAAGTTGAGTGGGTAACAAAGTGTTCGATCGAGGGTCACTCTACGAAGGAAGTATCATTCTCTTTTGCTCGTTTCGTACCCCGTATCACACGATCTCATCACCACCACCTTTTGGTGTTGTAAGTTTTCATCTCCTATTTCATTTTTCCTACTCTAAGTTTCATGCATATCACGTAAAGTTTCACACACGACACGCTTAATTTCCGAAAATATATTTTGTTACACTTATAGCTTTATATCACATGCCTCGACACCATTTGGAATGGCCTCGCCATTTTGTTTTTACACGTACGACCCCTTTATATTTTTCGACACACTAATTTTACGACTCAAGGGTAACCAAACTAATGGCACATGCAAGATATTCTCGACTTTATACTATGAAAACGAAGCCAAAACCAATCTATGTTGAGCGAGTTTTTAAACAAAACCAAAACACCCTTTTGGGCCTAGTTTGGGCTAACGAGCCCAGCTCATTGCAAATAAAAACTTCGAATGGAAACTGAGGAGTGTAGAAACGTTTTTTTTTGAAATCTCGAGGTTGATTTGAGAAGTGGTTCGAACATAAAATCGTATACTAAAAGTTTATGTTTCAAAATTTGACTTTGGACTATTTTTGCAAAGGATCCCACGTTAAGGGACTTAAATTGTCAAAGTTGCAAACTTTCGAATCAAACTTGGCTAAATCGAATTCTTTTGGAAACTAAGGGTAAAAATGGTCATTTGGCTAGAGTCAAGGGAATAAAATGGAAAGTGTACAACAAAGACCAATTTGAAATTACTTTATTTTTACTAAGGGTAAAAAGTGTAATTTTGTAAAGTTGAGGGTTAAATTGTGACAAGGTATTTTATAATTAATTGTTTCATATAAATTTTACAAATACATATATATATATTTTATTTTTTTTTAAAAAACTTTAATATATATATAACTTTATTAAAAATATTTAATCATAATAACATTATTTCTTACGACGAGTTAAAATATATCAAACACCGGTTCGTAACAACGATACAAATGACTACGTGACGTTATTTTGGAATATTATAGGACACCGAATGGATATCACCATACACGAGACATATCACATGTCAATTACGAAACGAATCTAAAACACCGATTACCATGTATTATTTAGGTCGCAAGTCGGAGGAATATCATTGCTAGTCATAGCAATACACCATCACCTTTGAGCACCTTGTGATTCATAGACACACCCGACAGGTGAGTTCATGGTCCCACATTTTAATTGGTTTTAAACCCCGTGGGGAGATACATGCTATAAATTGAACACAAGTATTTTTCTGTATGCTGTTATCACCTGATATTGCCTAAGTTGACACCTGTGCTACAAGTCCCTCATATCACGAACCTTAATCACTTGCGAGTGAGCGCGAATATAGTTGATAGATCTATTGGAATGGCAGCCCGCCTCTGTCAAGGTGATCACTTGGCAGGAGGTGTGCTATATTCGAGGTATTATGGAAATTTGGCACATTTCCTGTCACCGAGGGCCCCTTGTCATTTACATCCGCTGTGGTGTAGATGATTGTTATTATCTTTATGATATGTCAAATCAATATTAAGGCTTGCGTTTCGTGAGGCTTAGGAGCAATATTACACCAGTTTAGTCAAGACCTGTCTATCTTGGCTTGCTTATTTCAAATGTTTGACTTGTGTTCACATTATTACTATTTAAACTACTATGGATTCACTCAACCTTTGTGTTGACTTTTTAAGCATGTTTATCTCAGGAAATTAGCAAGCATGGCGGCACGGAGCTGGCAAAGGGCACAAGACCTCCCTTTTGATTTCAATAATTATATCATTCTTTACAAACTCATCACTTCTTTTGCTAAACAATTAACATTTTGGAAAAATGTTTGTAACTCTGAATACTTGAGTTTTCATGGAATGATATTGACTATCTTTTGAATTGTTTTCTATGAGTATGACTGTGTACTAAACTGTAATGACCCCGATTAGACTTCCGCTGCTTAATCAAATTTCGGGGTGTTACAAATAGCAACCACTAGAAAGATTCTAACTGTCACCATCTTAGCTACTGGGGCAAAAGTTTCAGTATAGTCTATTCCTTCTAGCTGAGTATAGCCCTGAGCCACTAGTCTGGCCTTGTATTTTTCTATGGTGCCATCTGAGTGGTATTTAATTTTGTACACCCACTTGCTGCCTATTGCATTCTTGTTGGGAGGAAGGGTGGTGACAATCCAGGTGTTGTTGGTTTCTAAAGCTAGTACCTCCTTGTCCATTGCATCTACCCATCTTAGATTTTTAGAAGCCTGGGAGTAGGTTTTGGGTTCTGTTGTTTTGTTAATAATATTAATGAAGTGTCTGTGTTTTGGTGATTTGATGTTGTGATAATTTATATATTTGGAATGATGAAATTTAATGAAAGAATGAATGGTCTGTTTTGATTTTGGAAGATTGATGTGAAAATCTTGAAATTTGGTAGGGAGATGAGATGTTCTGGTTGACTTCCTAGGTTGTGGAGGTGGTGGTGGTGGAGATGGTATTTGTGTGGTTGGTGTTCTGTGGAAGAATATGTTGAGGTAGGAGAAGAAGTATGAGGTGGTGTGGTGCCTGATGATGTTATGGGTGTTGTTGATTCAGAGTAAGCAGGGGAGTGAGCTGGGTTGGTATGGGGGGATAGAGATGGTGACTGTGAAGGGGATGGAGTAGGATCAGTGTACTCTTGAGTGGATGGAGATGGTGTAGGTGTAGGTGTTAGAGGTGTAGATAGTGATGGTGTAAAATCAGATGGTGTGGAAGTAGGAATGGTTGAGGGTGTGGTTGTGTCAGTAGGTTTTGTGGCAAATGGGAAGATTGATTCATTGAATCTTACATGCCTACTAACAAAGGTTTTGTGAGTGCTGACATCATAAAGTAAATAACCTTTTTGAGTTGTGGGATATCCTATGAAGACACATGGAATAGCTCTTGCTTCAAATTTGTCAGAAGTGTGTTGATGTGCAAGTGCTTGGCATCCAAGTACTCTCAAGTGGGTGAGTGAAGGGGGTGTTTCATACAACAACTCATAGGGACTCTTGTGGTTAAGTGGTTTGCAAGGCAATCTGTTTATGAGATAGGTTGCTGCAAGAAGGCAGTAACCCCAAAAATGTATAGGAAAATGTGCCTGGAATCTGATTGCTCGAGCAACTTCCAGTAGATGCTTGTGTTTTCTTTCCACCCTTGCATTTTGTTGGGGTGTGTAAGGACAAGTGGTTTGGTGTATGATACCATTGCTTTGGAAAAATTCTTTGAGTGATTGGTTTATGAACTCTGAGCCATTGTCACTTCTAATGGTTTTTAGGGACACTTTGAAATGATTGAGTATGAAAGCATGGAACATTTTTAGATGTGATGCAGTTTGTTGTTTGGATGCAAGGAGATAGGTCCATGTGGCTCTAGAATAGTCATCCACTATTGTTAGAAAATATTTGCATTTGTTAATGGTTGGATGTTTGTAGGGTCCCCATAAGTCAACATGAATTAGGCCAAACAGAGCTGTAGCATGAAAATTGCTATTTGAAAATGAAAGTGCATGCTGTTTTGCCAAAGGACAGATATTACAAACATGAGATTTACATTTCTCAGAAACATCAAGTGATTTGATTTGGTGTAAAACAGAGAATGAGGGATGTCCAAGCCTTGAATGCCATAGATCCAGATTACTGTTGCTGATGGAAAGGATGGTTGATGTGGGGACTTTGGGTTCTTGTTTGATGATGTAGAGGCCATTATAGAGGCTGCCATGAGCAATCCTCCTGTGGTGATCCTGAAAGTAACATGAGAAGGGTGTGAAGAGTATGGATAAGGGTATGTGTGTGCCAAGTTTACTCACAGAGAGTAAATTGTATGCAAAAGTGGGTATGTAAAGTACTTCATGGAGTGTGATGGCTGGGTTAATGTACACTGATCCCACTTTAGTTACTAAAGTGTTTTGACCATTGGGTAAGGTAACATACATAGGTTTTGTGCATATTTGTATATTGTGCATTGAGGTGAGGAATATACAGACATGGTCTGTGGCACCACTATCTACTACCCAGAGAAACTTATGTCTAATTAGGATAGAGGCAATGACTTTGTAAGTACTAGCAGTAATATGAGAGGCAATGAATTTATAGGAAATATATGTATCTAGGAATACCTTCTGAGTGTATGCCATTGACATCTTTGCCATTCTGCATCATAAGCATCATCTGGTTGAGTTGATTCTGAAGTTGGTCCATTCTTGCATACATTGCTGAGTCAGATTGTTGAGGTGTTGCTTTTGGTGGCTCATCATGTGTACCTTGACCAACAGTCATGTTAATTGTTCTGTTGTGTACATTGTCTTGACCATTTTGCCTCTGGTTTGGGGGTTTATATTTGCCATGTAAGGGGTGTCCAATGGGGTAGCCTACTAGTTGGTAGCATTCCTCCTTTGTGTGACCTTCTTTGTTACAGTTACCACAAATAACACCCTTCTTGAATTGGCTTCTTCTAGTGTTGGTGTTGTTGTTATAGGTTCTTGTGGAAGTGTCATTGTGGTTAAAGTTCCTACCAGCTCTGGAATTAGTGTTATAAGAATTCCTATAATTGTTTGAGTGAGCTGATAATGCTGCAGCCATTGGCAACACTGAATTGTGAGCTTCTATCTGTTTTTCTTCTTGTCTTATCATACCATAGGCTTTTGCTACACTAGGCATTGGACTCATAAGCAGAATTTGTCCTCTAATGTTAGCATAACATTCATCTAATCCCATCAAAAACTGAATCAACCTCTTCCTATGGTCTCTTTCACCATTGACTCTACCATTTTCACAAGTGCAGGAACATATACACATATAGGGAGCTTCTAAAGAATCATACTCATCCCACAATCCTTTCAGTTTCTGGTAATAGATTTCTATGGCAGCATTGTTTTGTTTCAACTGAACTAAGTCATGGGTGAGTTGATAGATCCTATGGCCATCTAATTGTGAGTAATGCTCATGGAGTTCATTCCAAAGATCAGATGCTGTGTTAATGAAACTAAGTGAATTACTTATCTGTTCAGTGATGGTGTTGAGTATCCATGAAATAACCATATCATTCGTTCTCTCCTACAATGCCCTGATTCTTGAATCCATTCTTGGTTCTGGAAATTCACCTGTTATCAGCTTCATCTTGTTCTTTGCATTGAGTGCAATCACCATTGATCTCTTCCAAGAACCATAATTGTCAGAACCAGTTAATTTCTTTGAGATCAGAATTAAACCAGGGTGATCTTGGGGATGTAAGTAGAGTGGATGATGAGGTGAATTGACATCATCATCATTGAGTGGTGGATTTGATGATGATGGAGGTATATCAGAGTTGTTGGTAGTCATGATGAAGATGATCGGAAAACTGTGGTGTTATTGATAAGTTTGTGGTGGGTTTTGATGAAAGAAAGTAGAATATGAGGTTGAGATGAATGTTTCTTGATTAAAAAATGGTGGTTGTGTGGTTGTTGTTGACCGGAGGTAGTTATTTCGCCGAAAAAAGTTGTTATGTGACCGGAAAAAATTGTTAGGTTGTTAGATGTGGTGGTTAGTTATGGTAGACCCACCGGAATTTGACCGGTGTCTCTGATACCATTTTGAGAAACAGAGAGAATGTGAAAATGTGTGAAAAATGATGAAAGTTTTTCATTACATCAAATGAGTATTACATCAAGTATTTATATAGATACAAAAGAGGGAAAGAAAATACTAACTAACTTTGACTTTTACATTGACTTTCTATATACAGTGTACTACATGTTATTACAGCTAATTAGACACTTGTAGTAGTGTTTATAGTTTGTAGACAACACTGAATTAATCACTCTTGAATTGTCTGCATGCTTGTCTTTCTCCTTATCACCATTAGAGCCTAAAGATGGACATATTGGTGCGAAATTATTGATAAATTCTAACACAGTTGGCTATTAAAGTATCAATGTTTTAAGATATCGTACTCTACTACTCTACATACTAAAAGTTTTTAACATATTAGTGGACAAATCTCATGTATTCATTTTTCTATTGAGTAAAATGAGGATATTAATTAATTTTTAAATATATCGTACTCAGAGGAGGAGAGATTATTTACGTACTAAAACTTTTTAACTTGTTAAAACACAAATCTTAGCCGAAACGGCTGAGACAAATAAGAGATATAAATTAATATTTAAATTAAAAAGTTCAATTACATCTACTTTTTATAATTTAAATATTTCATAATCCGTTAATTTTTTTTTTTCTTTTCTATTCTCATCGTATAACATGACAATCTGCTAGTTTAAATATATTGGTCGAACCTATCGTCCAAACCAATAAAATTATTTTAATAGGGCAATTTGATGCATTGTGTCGTTGTCTCGTTATCATATCACAAAACAAATACTGTAAAAGGCATACACAATCCAGTCATTCAATATCTATTTGTAGTACAAAACACTTCAAAAACCATCATACTTTATCTCCTTATCTCCGCCTACAACCACATTAGAATGGACCAAAATCAATCAGAAGTATGCGTTGTGATGGTACCTTTCCTAGCACAAGGCCATCTTAACCAACTCCTACACCTCTCTCGCCTTATCTCCGCCTACAACCTCCCCGTACACTTCGTGTGTGCCACTAGTCACACACGCCAAGCCAAGCTTCGTGTCCACGGGTGGGACCCACTCGCGGACTCTAACATCCGTTTCCACGCAGGGCCGGTCCTGAGGTTTTTGCTACCCTGGGCGAGAACATATAAAAATGCCCCTATCTAAATCAATAAACCTTAATTGTTTAAAAATGTATTATATTTACCACTTTTTGTAGTTGTGTGTATCATTGTACGAATATGATTATTTCGTGCGCATTTTTTCAAATTTTGGTTATTCTGTGTACTGATTAATATATTTTTTTGGAATCGAATCAAGTATTTTTAAGAATTAATACAGAGAATAATCAAAAGTTGTAAAGATGTGCACGAAATAATCGGATTCGAATAATGATACACACACCTATAAACACAGTGACAAGTATCATATATTTTTAGACAATTAGCCAAATAAATAACACACTATCTATGACTTTCATGAGAACAAAGCCTACATATTAACTTAATGATTTAAAATTCATATGATCTACAATTCATATATAATCAAATTAATCGATTAATGTGCAGAACTTCAAATATATGTCTTGCGGAAATGCCTTTCAAAAAAATAAATAAATAAAATATATGTCTTACGGAAACTATAGAAAGGTAATATCAAAATGTGGAATAAATTTGTACAATAGAAAATAGAAAAGAAAAAAAGAAAAAAAAAATAATTAAATTAATTTCCCAATGCAAGTACCCGACAAAATAGTACTTCTAGTAGTATATTTTTACTCAATAACTCACATGACCAAGTTCAAAAAGTCATCATCCTCCTCTCACTCTCTCTTTTTTTACCAGATACTGGAACGTTTTTTTTCCGACAAAATGTTTTTTCCGGCAAAAACATTTTCTAAAACGAATCCAACATGTTAACTGTCCATTTTATCATCACAACACCACTTCATCATGTAGAACTGATTCAGAACACCAAAAAATTGATGCTCCCTAGTTTCTTGATGCCCTGAGCCGTCGCCCGCGCTGCCCATAGCCAGGGCCGGCCCTGTTTCCACGATTGCCCGATACCCTCTTTTTCAAACCCTCCACCCAACCCAAACGCCAACATTCGCTGGCCTATCCACCTTATGCCCTCATTCAAAGCCACTATGCACCTGCGCGAACCAGTTGCGAAACTAATAAAAAGTCTATCAATGACAACAAAACGAGTTGTGATCATTCATGATTATTTAATGAGTTCTGTTGTTCAGGACTTTGTTTCGGTCCCTAATGCCGAGTGTTATATGTTTCAAGGCTGTTCTGCTTTTACGGCATTTTGGCATCACTGGGAGGAGACTCAAAAACTGGTATTGGAAGATGAAATGAAACTAATGTGGGAGAAAGTTCCTTCAATGGAAGGGTGTTTTACCATGGAGTTTATTGAGTTACTCAACTCAGAAGACTCGTCGTTTAAGAAGATTAGTTCGGGAACTCTTTACGACACTAGCAAAGTATTTGAAGAGAAGTACTTAGAGTTACTTAAACACGAAGATGTCACGTCGGGTACTACAAAAAACTGGGCTATTGGTCCATTTAATCCTGTTCATTTAACCGATCGTAAGAACATGAGTCCTGAATCGAATATATTATTAAACTGGTTAGACAAACAAGAACCAAATTCGGTTATATATGTGTCATTTGGTACCACAGTTTCATTAACCGATGATGAGGCAAACGAAATAGCTATCGGGTTGGAAGAAAGTGGTCATAAGTTTATATGGGTGGTTCGGGAAGCTGATCGAGGGGATATTTTTCACAATGAAGATGTCCGGAAAGTCAAGCTACCGGAAGGTTACGAGGAGCGAGTGGAAAAGAATGGGGTTGGGATGGTGGTGAGGGGTTGGGCTCCACAGCTCGAAATATTAGGACATGTGTCAACTGGCGGGTTTATGAGTCATTGTGGGTGGAATTCATGTACGGAAGGGATTAGTATGGGAGTACCAATAGCTGCATGGCCTATGCATTCGGATCAACCAAGGAATGCTACTTTGATAACCGAGGTGCTTGGAACGGGGATATACGCGAGGGAGTGGGCCCATCGAGACGAGAGGGTTACATCTGCGATGGTTGTAGAAGTCGTTAGACGGTTGATGGGGTCGGAAGTAGGGTGTCGGGTAAGACAGAAGGCAGCCGAACTTGGTATCATGGTTCGGCAATCTGTTGAAGAAGGTGGCATTATGCGCAAGGAATTAGATGCTTTCGTTGCTCAAATAACCAGGGAGTAAGTGATTTGGATCTATAATCTTTTAGTCCACGTTTTTAGATCAATTAAAATGCACCAAACAATCGATGGCATGGCAATAATTTACCTTTCATGTATCCAAAAAACATGAAACGTTACGTAATGTACCTTTTTTTTTACCTCATATTATATTTATCCTAACGTAATAATGCATAACTTATCAAAGGTCGTTATTTTCACAACATTAGAGAAAAGTCGTAGATTCATGATAGAAATTATTTATCGTTTATTGATGAATACTACAAGAAAATAGATATTTAGTGACAAAAACTTTAATGACATAAAAAAGTTTCACTTAATCTAACCTTTTAATTAAACTTTATTAAAAAGTGTGATAAAAGTCTAAAACTTATATTTTGAAAACACTTTTTATAAATAAACTATTTCATAAAAGTCAAAAAAATATGTACTTTTATTTTATTTGTGTCATTATAAATAATTTTACCTATATTCTTTTAAGTGGGAGAGAAACCTATAAAATTTTTAATGACACTCCTTTTTTATACTTTTATTTAATTTTTTTTAAACTTTTAGTAACACTTTTTTAGAATTTTTGACACCTTTTTATGTGTAACTATGTGACCGATTTTTTTGTACCGATGATACCATATCAACTTATTTTGACATTTTTACTTAATTTTGTCATTTTACTTTGTCATAATTCAAATTAAAATATAATGTATAATGGTCTAAAGAGTAATATCAAGTTAGCCATCGTAACTTGGTCACACTTGTGATAAATTGTAGTAGGTTTCATTTCAAGAAATATTGAGTGCAAGTCTGAGAGACTCACATTTTCTTCGAACGAAATTTGTTTTAAACTACTAGCTAGGAGCTAGCAAATAAAAAGTAACATCTTTAAATTTGGAATTTTAGTCACGGATAATAATTAGTCTTTTTGTGAATTCAGAAAGTTATTTAAGTTTATATTTAACGGAAAAAGGACTAGAAATGTGACATAATTTAACTAAAAATGACCTTCGACGTAACAAAATTATTGATAATTATTATGGTCACTTGGCAAATGGTTATATCTCTCGTCCTTAGACTTGAGATGAAAGTAGGTTTTGCATGTGTGGAATATCATTTCTTGATATAGTTAAACGCTGTTCTGAACAAGGTTGTTCCTCCACGTGTTTTGGAGTTAGATACTATTGGGCCTATCGATGAGTTGGACAAATGTATGTGTGGCCGCACCCAAATGTAAGTAAGATGATGCCTGATTAATTTGGTAATCTAGTTCAATATCTATATCGAAAAACAAAATCGTTAAACAATTAGAATGACTTATGATCCATGTCTAATGTTTAACATGATACCTGTAACAAAGGGTTGATTAATTTATAAATCATTTGAATGAGACGTTTGAGAAACTATCCTCGTATATTTCTAGGGGCATTGGCGTGTTGCTAGATCCTAACATTTACTTTTATAATTATTTGTGATTATGACGCTCGCAACTAGGAGCTGTTGGAAAATGCTCATATCATAATAAACAATTGCATGTGTAGCTAGAAATATGTGAGCCTATGAGGTCACACACGTATACACAAAGGTATCATGTATATAATGTATATATCGTATTTACGTTATATATAACCACGTTTAACAAGATCAACTAACGGGCTACCAATTAAATAAGTTAGATTTAGTGTTATTGTTTTTGGACGACAATTGTGGCCACATGGCCCCTAGCCCAGAAGGCGTAGCAAGCCCACACAACCAGGTTGGGTCCAGCCCAGAAGGCAATGGCACCCTTTCCTAACGCACGCGGGAGGAAATCCCTATCGCCCTTGACAAGACTCGAACTTGAGACCTTGTCTAGGAGGGTAAGAACTCCATACTGCTAGACTAGAGGCCCATTGGTAGATTTAGTGTTATTGGACTAGACCAAAACAATATGGAAGCCCATAATTGGGTCCATATGGCCGACAAAAGGGGTAAGGAAAAGGAAGGGAGAAAGCCATGGTAGTTAAGTGTAAATTACACAAGGTTGTTATGGATTTGATTAGAGATAATTACATAACATAATAAAAATATCACAAGATGTTCTTCTCTCCACTTTCCCTCTTGAAACGCACGGCCAAACATCCGCTTTCCCTTTTGAAACTCACAGCCAAACACCCCTAATAACCTAAGGTTTTGGTTTTGATCTTTTAGTCATCTCCTCTTGTAGATAATGACTAGATAATGCAATTCAAGTTATCCTACTAGCATCAGGTTATACACGAGAACATGTAGTGTGGACTATCATAGAGGTGGTCTCCTTTGATCACTAGCGTTTCGTATAGTACTATAGGGTTGAAGAAGAAGATGGTCTTGCATTCTATCCGTGCGGTTCACACTACAAAGGTACGATTTACTTGTTAAATACGATTAATCATATGGCACTATAGATCCATTCTATCATTGCTGGCCTTTTTCGCTGCAATTATTTATGTATTTATATGATTTATATATAAAAACACCAACAACAAAGTACTTCGGAATATTAATGATAATGCTTATGTGGTGGACTTGCCAAATATTATGAGTATTTCGAAGACTTTCAATGTGGTGGATATTTACGAGTTTCACCCCAAGGATGTGATTGAAGACAAGAACTCGAGGACGAGTTCTTCTAAAGTGGGAGGAAATGATGAGGATATGATTAAAGATTTAGCAGAAGAGTACAGGGAGTATATAGAGCGTGGTAAAAAGCTCAACGAAAGAAAATATAGATATCTTTTTGTCTACAGCGTAGAGCTAAAGCATCACCTACGCCGTAGACACCACTGTTTATTTTTGTTTTATGTCTTGATTAATACACCATAGTAGGACTACCTCCGTTACGCCGTATATGCTACTACTTCTTTTATGTTTTTACTTCCTTTGTTTACGCCGTAGATGGAGTATTCCCTTTACGCCGTAAGCATGTTGATCATGGTTTCCTTATTTTAGTTTAAGACGGTTCTAGACGTAGTTTGGTATATTTCTCCCCAAGTTGGTTTCCCTATAAATATAAGGCTTGAGTTTATTGTTTAGACATTGATCAATAAGCAATATTTTCTTGACTTTTGGTCTTTAAATCCCTTGTGATTTGATTTAACCCGTGTTAGGGTTTCATTACACGCTTATGTTCTACGTCGTCACGTTACTATGTCAACTCTTACTCTCAAATTCGTCATTATACCTTCCTTCATTCTCTCCGGCAAACCCACCACTAAACCTGTATGATAGTTACCATGAAATCCAACATTTAATTACTTATGTTTTCATTTTTATTAACTAAATAAATGAATACCAAAATTTTAATTTCATTCACTAAAACGTTACATTAAAGACATAAACTTAGAAAGTTTGACCTAATATTCTGATTAATATTATGACTTCAAACTAAGAAATTAAAGACATGAACTTTTGTACTATTTTGTTTTGGCTAAAAGTATTTTGCAACATTTTGTAGTTGGAAAGTATTCGTATAGAAAAATGTCAAACATGTAGATAAAAATGTTAAGTATTGCGGAATTTATAAATAAGTTAAAAAGATCAATAATCCTTTTTAAAGCATTGACTCAACGGACCAGTTTTTGACCGTTGGGATTATTTTCTCTTAAATCTTCGTTTGTTCCTCAAGACCACCGAATAGACTCAGAAAACCAATCATCATGTGTGGCGATGATAGTTGCGCAATGGGGAACCACACACGGTCCTTGACCACACCACGTTGTCTTAAGCAGTATGTTATTTGTATTTTGTAGTTTTGATTGTATAATTAGGTATCTAACAATAAATCAAATCCAAAACGTGAAATTCTATTATTAGTAGGGCATTTTGTGTGGTTGCCTCATTTCACACCACAAAATCCAGTCATTCAATTCAATATATATCTAGCTATTTAGAAAACAATAACACTTCAAAACCATCATACAAAAAAAAGTAACACAACCACATTAGAATGGACCAAAATCAATCAGAAGTATGCGTTGTGATGGTACCTTTCCTAGCACAAGGCCATCTTAACCAACTCCTACACCTCTCACGCCTTATCTCCGCCTACAACCTCCCCGTACACTTCGTGTGTGCCACTAGTCACACACGCCAAGCCAAGCTTCGTGTCCACGGGTGGGACCCACTCGCGGACTCCAACATCCGTTTCCACGATTACCCAATGCCCTCTTTTTCAAACCCTCCACCCAACCCAAACGCCAACATTCGCTTCCCTATCCACCTTATGCCCTCATTCAAAGCCACTATGCACCTTCGCGAACCAGTTGCAAAACTAGTACAAAGTCTATCAATGAAAACAAAACGAGTTGTGATCATTCATGATTATTTAATGAGTTCTGTTGTTCAAGACTTTGTTTCGGTCCCTAATGCCGAGTGTTATATGTTTCAAGGCTGTTCTGCTTTTACGGCATTTTGGCATCACTGGGAGGAGACTCAAAAACTGGTATTGGACGATGAAATGAAACTAATGTGGGAGAAAGTTCCTTCAATGGAAGGGTGTTTTACCATGGAGTTTATTGAGTTACTCGACTCAGAAGACTCGTCGTTTAAGAAGATTAGTTCGGGAACTCTTTATGACACAAGCAAAATATTTGAAGAGAAGTACTTAGAGTTACTTAAACACGAAGATGTCACATCGGGTACTACAAAAAACTGGGCCATTGGTCCATTTAATCCTGTTCATTTAACCGATCGTAAGAACATGAGTCCTGAATCGAATATATTATTAAACTGGTTAGACAAACAAGAACCAAATTCGGTTATATATGTGTCATTTGGTACCACAGTTTCATTAACCGATGATGAGGCAAACGAAATAGCTATCGGGTTGGAGGAAAGTGGTCATAAGTTTATATGGGTGGTTCGGGAAGCTGATCGAGGGGATATTTTTCACAATGAAGATGTCCGGAAAGTCAAGCTACCGGAAGGTTACGAGGAGCGAGTGGAAAAGAATGGGGTTGGGATGGTGGTGAGGGGTTGGGCACCACAGCTCGAAATATTAGGACATGTGTCAACTGGCGGGTTTATGAGTCATTGTGGGTGGAATTCATGTACGGAAGGGATTAGTATGGGAGTACCAATAGCTGCATGGCCTATGCATTCGGATCAACCAAGGAATGCTACTTTGATAACCGAGGTGCTTGGAACGGGGATATACGAGAGGGAGTGGGTCCATCGAGACGAGAAGGTTACATCTGCGATGGTTGTAGAAGTCGTTAGACGGTTGATGGGGTCGGAAGTAGGGTGTCGGGTAAGACAGAAGGCAGCCGAACTTGGTATCATGGTTCGGCAATCTGTTGAAGAAGGTGGCATTATGCGCAAGGAATTAGATGCTTTCGTTGCTCAAATAACCAGGGAGTAAGTGATTTGGATCTATAATCTTTTAGTCCACGTTTTTAGATCAATTAAACTGCACCAAACAATCGATGGCATGGCAATAATTTACCTTTTATGTATCCAAAAATCATGAAACGTTACGTAATGTACCTTTTTCTTTTTACCTCATATTATATTTATCCTAACGTAATAAGACTAAGGATTAAATGAGAAGAAAACTTAAAATGAGAAGAATGTGAAATAATTTTAACTACACATTTAAGATGCATCGACTTGAATTAGATGCATCCATAGTCTTTTAGATGCACAATAATATATTTTCTAGCAAAAAATTAGATGCATATGCATATATTAGATGCATTTCATCAAGTTAGACAAACCATATACATTTTTCGTCCTTTACGGGTCAAATTTGTTTTTAGTACTACTTTGCATCGTTTTCACTTCAAAATCACTTTCAAAACTAATTGGGATGCATCTAAATAAATAGAGATGCATCTAAATCAAGTCAATGCATCTCAAATGTGTGGTTATAATTATTTCTTATTCTTCTTATTTTAAATTTTATTTTACTGGATCTTTACTCAACGTAATAATGCATAACTTATCAAAGGTCGTTATTTTTACAACATTAGAGATAAGTCGTAGATTCATGATAGAAATTAATTATCGTTTATTGATGAATACTACAAGAAAATAGATATTTAGTGACAAAAACTTTAATGACATAAAAAAGTTTCACTTAATCTAACCTTTTAATTAAACTTTAATAAAAAGTGTGGTAAAAGTCTAAAACGTATATTTTGAAGACACTTTTTATAAATAAACTACGGAGTATGTCATAAAAGTCAAAAAATATGTACCTTTATTTTTTTTGTCATTATAAATAATTTTACCAATATTCTTTTAAGTGGGAGAGAAACCTATAAAATTTTTAATGACACTCCTTTTTATACTTTTGGTTAATTTTTTTAACTTTTAGTAATACCTTTTTAGAATTTTTGACACATTTTTTATGTGTAACTAGGTGACCGATTTTTTTGTACTGATGATACCATATCAACTTATTTTGACATTTTTACTTAATTTTGTCATTTTAATTTGTCATAATTCAAATTAAAATATAGTGTATAATGGTCTAAAGAGTAATATCAAGTTAGCCATCGTAACTTGGTCACAGTTATGATAAATTGTAGTAGTTTTCATTTTAAGAAATATTGAGTGCAAGTGCAAGTATGAGAGACTCATATTTTCTTCGAACGAAATTTGTTATAAACTACTAGCTAGGAGCTAGCAAATAAAATGTAGCATCTTGAAATTTGGAATTTTAGTCACGGATAATAATTAGTCCTTTTGTGAATTCAGAAAGTTATTTAAGTTTATATTTAACGGAAAAAGGACTAGAAATGTGACATAATTTAACTAAAAAGTGACCTTCGACGTAACGAAATTATTGATAATTATTATGGTCACTTGGCAAATGGTTATGTCTCTCGTTCTTAGAATTGAGATGCAAGTAGGTTTTGCATGTGTGGAATATCATTTCTTGATATGGTTAAACGCTGTTCTGAACAAGATAGTTATAATGCCATTTTCAGGAGTGATATGAAGCAAATGAATGACATGTGCAGTTAAAATAAGAGTTGTTCCTTCACGTGTTTTGGAGTTAGATACTATTGGGCTCATTGATGAGTTGGACAAATGTATGTGTGGCCGCACCCAAATGTAAGTAAGATGATGCCTGATTAATTTGGTAATCTAGTTCAATATCTATATCGAAAAACAGAATCGTTAAACAATTAGAATGACTTATGATTCATGTCTAATGTTTAGCAAGGTATCTGTAGCAAAGGGATGAATGATTTATAAATCATTTGAATGAGACGTTTGAGAAACTATCCTCATATATTTCTAGGGGTATTGGCGTGTTGTTAGACCTTAACATTTGCTTTTATAATTATTTGTGATTATGACACTCGCAACTGAGAGCTGTTGGAAAATGCTCATATTATAATAAACAATTGCATGTATAGCTAGAAATATGTGAGCCTATAAGGTCACACACGTATACACAGAGGTATCATGCATATAATGTACATATCATATTTACGTTATATATAACCACGTTTAACGAGATCAACTAACGGGCTACCAATTATAAGTTAGATTTAGTGTTTTTTTTTGGACGACAATTGTGGCTACATGGCCCCTAGCCCAGAAGGCGTAGCAAGCCCACACAACCAGGTTGGGTCCAACCCAGAAGGCAATGACACCCTTCCCTTACGCACGCGGGAGGAAACCTCTATCTCCCTAGACAAGACTCGAACTTGAGACCTTGTCTAGGAGGGTAAAACCTCCATACTGCTAGACTAGAGACTCATTGGTAGATTTAGTGTTATTGGACTAGACCAAAACAATATGGAAGCCCATAATTGGGTCCATATGGCCGACAAAAGGGGTAAGGAAAAGGAAGGGAGAAAGCCATGGTAGTTAAGTGTAAATTACACAAGGTTGTTATGGATTTGATTAGAGATAATCACATAACATTATAAAAATATCACAAGATGTTCTCCTCTCCTCTTTCCCTCTTGAAATCCACGGCCAAACATCCGCTTTCCCTCTTGAAACTCACGGCAAAACACCCCTAATAACCTAGGGTTTTTGGTTTTGATCTTCTAGTCATCTCCTCTTGTAGATCATGCCTAGATAATGCAATTCAAGTTATCCTACTAGCATCGAGTGATACACAAGAACATGTAGTGTGGACAATCATAGAGGTGGTCATAAGAACATGTAGTCATCTTCTCTTTTGAACACTAGGGTTTCGTATGGTACTATAGGGTTGACGAAGAATATGGTCTTGCATTCAATCCGTGCGGTTCACACTACAAAGGTACGATTTACTTGTTAAATATGATTAATCATATGACACTATAGATCCATCATTGGTGGCCTTTTTCGCTGCAATTATTTATGTATTTATATGATTTATATATAAAAACACCAACTACAAAGTACTTCGGAATATTAATGATAATGCTTATGTGGTGGACTTGCCAAATATTATGAGTATTTCGAAGACTTTCAATGTGACGGATATTTACGAGTTTCACTCAGAGGATGTGATTGAAGACAAGAACTCGAGGACGAGTTCTTCTAAAGTGGGAATGAATGATGAGGACATGATTAAAGATTTAGCAGAAGAGTGCATGGAGCACATAGAGCGTGGTAAAAAGCTCAACGAAAGAAAACGTAGATATCTTTTTGTCTACAGCGTAGAGCTAAAACATCACCTACACCGTAGACGCTACAGTTTATTTTTGTTTTATGTCTTGATTAATATACCATAGTAGAACTACCTCCGTTACGCCGTATATGCTACTACTTCTTTTATGTTTTTACTTCCTTTGTTTACGCCGTAGATGGAGTATTCCCTTTACTCCATAAGCATGTTGATCATGGTTTCCTTATTTTAGTTTAAGACGGTTCTAGACGTATTTTGGTATATTTCCCCCCAAGTTTGTTTCCCTATAAATATAGGGCTTGAGTTTATTGTTTTGACATTGATCAATAAGCAATATTTTATTGACTTTTGTTCTTTAAATCCCTTGTGATTTGATTTAACCTGTGTTAGGGTTTCATTACACGCTTATGTTCTACGTCGTTACGTTACTATGTCAACTCTCACTCTCAAATCCGTCTTTATACCTTCCTTCATTCTCTCCGGCAAACCCACTACTAAACCTGTATGATAGTTACCACGAAATCCAGCATTTAATTACTTTTGTTTTCATTTTTATTAACTAAATAACTGAATACCAAAATTTTTATTTCATTCACTAAAGCATTACATTAAAGATGTAAACTTAGAAAGTTTGACCTAATATTCTGATTAATATTATGACTTCAAACTAAGAAATTAAAGACATGAACTTTTGTACTATTTTGTTTTGGTTAAAAATATTTTGCAACATTTTGTAGTTGAAAGTATTTTAGAAAAATGTCAAACGTGTAGATAAAAATGATAAGTATTGCGGCATTTATAAATAAGTTAAAAAGATCAATAATCCTTTTTAAAGCATTGACTCAACAGATCAATTTGTGACCGTTGGGATTATTTTCTCTTAAATTTTCGTTTGTTCGTCAAGACCACCGAACAAGAAAACCAATCATCATGTGTGGCGATGATAGTTGCGCAATGGGGAACCACACACGGTCCTTGACCACACCACGTGGTCTTAAGCAGTATTACTAGGGCCGGTCAGACAAAAAGATGGCTCACTTCATCTATATGATATACTGTATGTTGTTTGTATTTTGTAGTTTTGATTGTATAAGTAGGTATGTAACAAATAACAATAAATCAAATCCAAAACGTGAAATTCTATTATTAGTAGGGCATTTTGTGTGGTTGCCTCATTTCACACCACAAAATCCAGTCATTCAATTCAATATATATCTAGCTATTTAGAAAACAATAACACTTCAAAACCATCATACAAAAAAAAGTAACACAACCACATTAGAATGGACCAAAATCAATCAGAAGTATGCGTTGTGATGGTACCTTTCCTAGCACAAGGCCATCTTAACCAACTCCTACACCTCTCACGCCTTATCTCCGCCTACAACCTCCCCGTACACTTCGTGTGTGCCACTAGTCACACACGCCAAGCCAAGCTTCGTGTCCACGGGTGGGACCCACTCGCGGACTCCAACATCCGTTTCCACGATTACCCAATGCCCTCTTTTTCAAACCCTCCACCCAACCCAAACGCCAACATTCGCTTCCCTATCCACCTTATGCCCTCATTCAAAGCCACTATGCACCTTCGCGAACCAGTTGCAAAACTAGTACAAAGTCTATCAATGAAAACAAAACGAGTTGTGATCATTCATGATTATTTAATGAGTTCTGTTGTTCAAGACTTTGTTTCGGTCCCTAATGCCGAGTGTTATATGTTTCAAGGCTGTTCTGCTTTTACGGCATTTTGGCATCACTGGGAGGAGACTCAAAAACTGGTATTGAACGATGAAATGAAACTAATGTGGGAGAAAGTTCCTTCAATGGAAGGGTGTTTTACCATGGAGTTTATTGAGTTACTCGACTCAGAAGACTCGTCGTTTAAGAAGATTAGTTCGGGAACTCTTTATGACACAAGCAAAATATTTGAAGAGAAGTACTTAGAGTTACTTAAACACGAAGATGTCACATCGGGTACTACAAAAAACTGGGCCATTGGTCCATTTAATCCTGTTCATTTAACCGATCGTAAGAACATGAGTCCTGAATCGAATATATTATTAAACTGGTTAGACAAACAAGAACCAAATTCGGTTATATATGTGTCATTTGGTACCACAGTTTCATTAACCGATGATGAGGCAAACGAAATAGCTATCGGGTTGGAGGAAAGTGGTCATAAGTTTATATGGGTGGTTCGGGAAGCTGATCGAGGGGATATTTTTCACAATGAAGATGTCCGGAAAGTCAAGCTACCGGAAGGTTACGAGGAGCGAGTGGAAAAGAATGGGGTTGGGATGGTGGTGAGGGGTTGGGCACCACAGCTCGAAATATTAGGACATGTGTCAACTGGCGGGTTTATGAGTCATTGTGGGTGGAATTCATGTACGGAAGGGATTAGTATGGGAGTACCAATAGCTGCATGGCCTATGCATTCGGATCAACCAAGGAATGCTACTTTGATAACCGAGGTGCTTGGAACGGGGATATACGAGAGGGAGTGGGTCCATCGAGACGAGAAGGTTACATCTGCGATGGTTGTAGAAGTCGTTAGACGGTTGATGGGGTCGGAAGTAGGGTGTCGGGTAAGACAGAAGGCAGCCGAACTTGGTATCATGGTTCGGCAATCTGTTGAAGAAGGTGGCATTATGCGCAAGGAATTAGATGCTTTCGTTGCTCAAATAACCAGGGAGTAAGTGATTTGGATCTATAATCTTTTAGTCCACGTTTTTAGATCAATTAAACTGCACCAAACAATCGATGGCATGGCAATAATTTACCTTTTATGTATCCAAAAATCATGAAACGTTACGTAATGTACCTTTTTCTTTTTACCTCATATTATATTTATCCTAACGTAATAAGACTAAGGATTAAATGAGAAGAAAACTTAAAATGAGAAGAATGTGAAATAATTTTAACTACACATTTAAGATGCATCGACTTGAATTAGATGCATCCATAGTCTTTTAGATGCACAATAATATATTTTCTAGCAAAAAATTAGATGCATATGCATATATTAGATGCATTTCATCAAGTTAGACAAACCATATACATTTTTCGTCCTTTACGGGTCAAATTTGTTTTTAGTACTACTTTGCATCGTTTTCACTTCAAAATCACTTTCAAAACTAATTGGGATGCATCTAAATAAATAGAGATGCATCTAAATCAAGTCAATGCATCTCAAATGTGTGGTTATAATTATTTCTTATTCTTCTTATTTTAAATTTTATTTTACTGGATCTTTACTCAACGTAATAATGCATAACTTATCAAAGGTCGTTATTTTTACAACATTAGAGATAAGTCGTAGATTCATGATAGAAATTAATTATCGTTTATTGATGAATACTACAAGAAAATAGATATTTAGTGACAAAAACTTTAATGACATAAAAAAGTTTCACTTAATCTAACCTTTTAATTAAACTTTAATAAAAAGTGTGGTAAAAGTCTAAAACGTATATTTTGAAGACACTTTTTATAAATAAACTACGGAGTATGTCATAAAAGTCAAAAAATATGTACCTTTATTTTTTTTGTCATTATAAATAATTTTACCAATATTCTTTTAAGTGGGAGAGAAACCTATAAAATTTTTAATGACACTCCTTTTTATACTTTTGGTTAATTTTTTTAACTTTTAGTAATACCTTTTTAGAATTTTTGACACATTTTTTATGTGTAACTAGGTGACCGATTTTTTTGTACTGATGATACCATATCAACTTATTTTGACATTTTTACTTAATTTTGTCATTTTAATTTGTCATAATTCAAATTAAAATATAGTGTATAATGGTCTAAAGAGTAATATCAAGTTAGCCATCGTAACTTGGTCACAGTTATGATAAATTGTAGTAGTTTTCATTTTAAGAAATATTGAGTGCAAGTGCAAGTATGAGAGACTCATATTTTCTTCGAACGAAATTTGTTATAAACTACTAGCTAGGAGCTAGCAAATAAAATGTAGCATCTTGAAATTTGGAATTTTAGTCACGGATAATAATTAGTCCTTTTGTGAATTCAGAAAGTTATTTAAGTTTATATTTAACGGAAAAAGGACTAGAAATGTGACATAATTTAACTAAAAAGTGACCTTCGACGTAACGAAATTATTGATAATTATTATGGTCACTTGGCAAATGGTTATGTCTCTCGTTCTTAGAATTGAGATGCAAGTAGGTTTTGCATGTGTGGAATATCATTTCTTGATATGGTTAAACGCTGTTCTGAACAAGATAGTTATAATGCCATTTTCAGGAGTGATATGAAGCAAATGAATGACATGTGCAGTTAAAATAAGAGTTGTTCCTTCACGTGTTTTGGAGTTAGATACTATTGGGCTCATTGATGAGTTGGACAAATGTATGTGTGGCCGCACCCAAATGTAAGTAAGATGATGCCTGATTAATTTGGTAATCTAGTTCAATATCTATATCGAAAAACAGAATCGTTAAACAATTAGAATGACTTATGATTCATGTCTAATGTTTAGCAAGGTATCTGTAGCAAAGGGATGAATGATTTATAAATCATTTGAATGAGACGTTTGAGAAACTATCCTCATATATTTCTAGGGGTATTGGCGTGTTGTTAGACCTTAACATTTGCTTTTATAATTATTTGTGATTATGACACTCGCAACTGAGAGCTGTTGGAAAATGCTCATATTATAATAAACAATTGCATGTATAGCTAGAAATATGTGAGCCTATAAGGTCACACACGTATACACAGAGGTATCATGCATATAATGTACATATCATATTTACGTTATATATAACCACGTTTAACGAGATCAACTAACGGGCTACCAATTATAAGTTAGATTTAGTGTTTTTTTTTGGACGACAATTGTGGCTACATGGCCCCTAGCCCAGAAGGCGTAGCAAGCCCACACAACCAGGTTGGGTCCAACCCAGAAGGCAATGACACCCTTCCCTTACGCACGCGGGAGGAAACCTCTATCTCCCTAGACAAGACTCGAACTTGAGACCTTGTCTAGGAGGGTAAAACCTCCATACTGCTAGACTAGAGACTCATTGGTAGATTTAGTGTTATTGGACTAGACCAAAACAATATGGAAGCCCATAATTGGGTCCATATGGCCGACAAAAGGGGTAAGGAAAAGGAAGGGAGAAAGCCATGGTAGTTAAGTGTAAATTACACAAGGTTGTTATGGATTTGATTAGAGATAATCACATAACATTATAAAAATATCACAAGATGTTCTCCTCTCCTCTTTCCCTCTTGAAATCCACGGCCAAACATCCGCTTTCCCTCTTGAAACTCACGGCAAAACACCCCTAATAACCTAGGGTTTTTGGTTTTGATCTTCTAGTCATCTCCTCTTGTAGATCATGCCTAGATAATGCAATTCAAGTTATCCTACTAGCATCGAGTGATACACAAGAACATGTAGTGTGGACAATCATAGAGGTGGTCATAAGAACATGTAGTCATCTTCTCTTTTGAACACTAGGGTTTCGTATGGTACTATAGGGTTGACGAAGAATATGGTCTTGCATTCAATCCGTGCGGTTCACACTACAAAGGTACGATTTACTTGTTAAATATGATTAATCATATGACACTATAGATCCATCATTGGTGGCCTTTTTCGCTGCAATTATTTATGTATTTATATGATTTATATATAAAAACACCAACTACAAAGTACTTCGGAATATTAATGATAATGCTTATGTGGTGGACTTGCCAAATATTATGAGTATTTCGAAGACTTTCAATGTGACGGATATTTACGAGTTTCACTCAGAGGATGTGATTGAAGACAAGAACTCGAGGACGAGTTCTTCTAAAGTGGGAATGAATGATGAGGACATGATTAAAGATTTAGCAGAAGAGTGCATGGAGCACATAGAGCGTGGTAAAAAGCTCAACGAAAGAAAACGTAGATATCTTTTTGTCTACAGCGTAGAGCTAAAACATCACCTACACCGTAGACGCTACAGTTTATTTTTGTTTTATGTCTTGATTAATATACCATAGTAGAACTACCTCCGTTACGCCGTATATGCTACTACTTCTTTTATGTTTTTACTTCCTTTGTTTACGCCGTAGATGGAGTATTCCCTTTACTCCATAAGCATGTTGATCATGGTTTCCTTATTTTAGTTTAAGACGGTTCTAGACGTATTTTGGTATATTTCCCCCCAAGTTTGTTTCCCTATAAATATAGGGCTTGAGTTTATTGTTTTGACATTGATCAATAAGCAATATTTTATTGACTTTTGTTCTTTAAATCCCTTGTGATTTGATTTAACCTGTGTTAGGGTTTCATTACACGCTTATGTTCTACGTCGTTACGTTACTATGTCAACTCTCACTCTCAAATCCGTCTTTATACCTTCCTTCATTCTCTCCGGCAAACCCACTACTAAACCTGTATGATAGTTACCACGAAATCCAGCATTTAATTACTTTTGTTTTCATTTTTATTAACTAAATAACTGAATACCAAAATTTTTATTTCATTCACTAAAGCATTACATTAAAGATGTAAACTTAGAAAGTTTGACCTAATATTCTGATTAATATTATGACTTCAAACTAAGAAATTAAAGACATGAACTTTTGTACTATTTTGTTTTGGTTAAAAATATTTTGCAACATTTTGTAGTTGAAAGTATTTTAGAAAAATGTCAAACGTGTAGATAAAAATGATAAGTATTGCGGCATTTATAAATAAGTTAAAAAGATCAATAATCCTTTTTAAAGCATTGACTCAACGGATCAATTTGTGACCGTTGGGATTATTTTCTCTTAAATTTTCGTTTGTTCGTCAAGACCACCGAACAAGAAAACCAATCATCATGTGTGGCGATGATAGTTGCGCAATGGGGAACCACACACGGTCCTTGACCACACCACGTGGTCTTAAGCAGTATTACTAGGGCCGGTCAGACAAAAAGATGGCTCACTTCATCTATATGATATACTGTATGTTGTTTGTATTTTGTAGTTTTGATTGTATAAGTAGGTATGTAACAAATAACAATAAATCAAATCCAAAACGTGAAATTCTATTATTAGTAGGGCATTTTGTGTGGTTGCCTCATTTCACACCACAAAATCCAGTCATTCAATTCAATATATATCTAGCTATTTAGAAAACAATAACACTTCAAAACCATCATACAAAAAAAAGTAACACAACCACATTAGAATGGACCAAAATCAATCAGAAGTATGCGTTGTGATGGTACCTTTCCTAGCACAAGGCCATCTTAACCAACTCCTACACCTCTCACGCCTTATCTCCGCCTACAACCTCCCCGTACACTTCGTGTGTGCCACTAGTCACACACGCCAAGCCAAGCTTCGTGTCCACGGGTGGGACCCACTCGCGGACTCCAACATCCGTTTCCACGATTACCCAATGCCCTCTTTTTCAAACCCTCCACCCAACCCAAACGCCAACATTCGCTTCCCTATCCACCTTATGCCCTCATTCAAAGCCACTATGCACCTTCGCGAACCAGTTGCAAAACTAGTACAAAGTCTATCAATGAAAACAAAACGAGTTGTGATCATTCATGATTATTTAATGAGTTCTGTTGTTCAAGACTTTGTTTCGGTCCCTAATGCCGAGTGTTATATGTTTCAAGGCTGTTCTGCTTTTACGGCATTTTGGCATCACTGGGAGGAGACTCAAAAACTGGTATTGGACGATGAAATGAAACTAATGTGGGAGAAAGTTCCTTCAATGGAAGGGTGTTTTACCATGGAGTTTATTGAGTTACTCGACTCAGAAGACTCGTCGTTTAAGAAGATTAGTTCGGGAACTCTTTATGACACAAGCAAAATATTTGAAGAGAAGTACTTAGAGTTACTTAAACACGAAGATGTCACATCGGGTACTACAAAAAACTGGGCCATTGGTCCATTTAATCCTGTTCATTTAACCGATCGTAAGAACATGAGTCCTGAATCGAATATATTATTAAACTGGTTAGACAAACAAGAACCAAATTCGGTTATATATGTGTCATTTGGTACCACAGTTTCATTAACCGATGATGAGGCAAACGAAATAGCTATCGGGTTGGAGGAAAGTGGTCATAAGTTTATATGGGTGGTTCGGGAAGCTGATCGAGGGGATATTTTTCACAATGAAGATGTCCGGAAAGTCAAGCTACCGGAAGGTTACGCGGAGCGAGTGGAAAAGAATGGGGTTGGGATGGTGGTGAGGGGTTGGGCTCCACAGCTTGAAATACTAGGACATTCGTCAACCGGTGGGTTTATGAGTCATTGTGGGTGGAATTCGTGTACGGAAGGGATTAGTATGGGAGTACCAATAGCTGCATGGCCTATGCATTCGGATCAACCAAGGAACGCTACTTTGATAACCGAGGTGCTTGGAACGGGGATATACGCGAGGGAGTGGGCTCACCAAGGCGAGAAGGTTACATCAGCAATGGTTGAAGAAGTCGTTAGACGGTTGATGGGGTCGGAAGAAGGGTGTCGGGTAAGAAACAAGGCAGTCGAACTTGGTATCATGGTTCGGCAATCGGTTGAAGAAGGCGGCATTATGCGCAAGGAATTAGATGCTTTCGTTGCTCAAATAACCAGGGTGTAAGTGATTTACTACTTAATAATTTACCTTTCGTGTATCTAAAAAAACATGAAACATTACGTAATGTACTTTTTACATCATATTCTATTTTATCTATCGTTACGCGGTGTATATTGTTTACCTCATAATATATTATATTTTATCCTATCGTAATCATGCGTAATTTGTGCATGTAAATTTCATTACATTAGAGAAAGTCACGGATTCAAGATAAAAATTAATTGTCGTTTATGGATTGTTAGTACAAAACTTGGACACGACTCAAGACTTAGTTTAGGCTAAACCTTGAGAGGGTGAATTTCGGACTATGAAGATCTTGTGACAAAACTGCTAAGAAAGAAACACCGTAAGCTCATCGCGAAAGAGGGACTTCCGCGGTCAACATCGGGTTTAAGAGTAAGCATCGGATAGAGAGATAAAAAATATATGATTAATTGTGAGAGAGAGACAGTTATGTGTTACCCAAAGGTGAGAATCTTTCCTCTTTATATAGGTGAGGCATACTCGTCCTTTTCGACCGTTTACACGTATTTCTCGGAGTGGTGCACCTTCCTTGTTGTTCGGTTCATCCCACTATCTTGTACCCTATGTACTTTTATTCTCTGGTCAGCTATATGGTAGCTGGCAGTACTATTGGGTTGGTCCGCGACATGGGTTAGTCCGGATGTAAGTTTTGCCCGCGGCCTGTTACACTTGGTCGTGGGTTGCCGGGCTCAGGTAATTGGGACTGGCCCGGTTCTCATGGCTTTATACCTGGTTACTAGAGGTGCAAAAAAATCAGTTTTTTTCGGTTTTCGGTTTTTTAATAACCAGTTATAAAAAAACCGGTTTTTCGAATAACCAGTTTCGGTTCGGTTTCGGTTTTTCGAAATCGGTTTTCTTCGGTTATAAATGTTCGGAATCGGTTTTTTTCGGTTACCAATTTTCGGAATCGGTTTTTTTCGGTTTTTTACCAGTTCGTTTTTTTATGTTAAAAATATTCGGATTCGGATTTTTTTATCGGTTATCGTGAGAAGTATTGCTAGTTGACAAAAATGGCCCCCTTCCTTTTATTTATAATTCGCACCCTCAATCCTAACATTTTCATTTTAACCCTTCCCATTTAAATATATAAACCATTTATTTTATTAAAAATTCATTTCACCCACTAATAAACACACACCATTCTCTCTCTAAAATTCTCTTCTCCCCCTTCTCTCTATAATCCGGCCGACCACCGGCCGCCGTCGTCTTCTCCGGCGAGGTTTCGGCCACTTTTATTTTATTACACCAAAAGATAGATCGGGACGTGCTCGTTCCGGAAGTACAAGCCGATTTAATCAAAACCACCACGAACCCCTCTAAACACCACTAGCCGCCGCCCCTTGCACCACCATCAACAACACTACGATTCACCACCTCCCTCCTCCTCTTTTTCTTTTTCTTTTCTTGCTCGGTAAAACATCCAAACGCACCCTATTTGTTATAAAATTTTTACATTTTTATTTATTTTATTTATATATACCGAAAATATATATTTTATAAGGGTGTATATATATTAAAAAAAATAAAAAATAAATAAATAATAAATAAAACCGGTTTTATTTAAAACCCGGGTAAAACCGGTTATAGAACCGGTAAAAACCCGATTGGGCCTAAAAACCCATAACCGGTCCAACCGGTTCGGTTTAAAAAAACCGGATCGGTTTTTTTACAACCGGTTTTGTAAAAAACCGGGTCCGGTTTAACCACCGGTTAAAAAAAAACCCGGTTACAATGTTGCACCTCTACTGGTTACGGGTTGGTTTAGTTTGGGGCGGACTCGACCTATTATTCTTGGGTCCGGGGGTGCTATACGTGATCATGGATCAATACAACTCGCTCTTTCTCAAAATATAAGTTCAGTTTGACTTTTTGAATCAAAGTTTGAAATTAAATATTTTCGTTTATATTGGGCCCGTTTGGTAGAGACTTTTTTGGAGAGCTGTTAACTTTTTGTTAAAAAAAAAAATCTTTTCTAAAATAAATAGCTCTGTTTGTATACGTTAACTTCAAGCTTTTATTTCAAACAAATGAAGCTTTTTAAATAACTTGGAGCTGTTAAAACTTTAAATTACTGATATACCCTCCAAATATTTGTTTACAATTATAGATATGTCTTTTCATGTCATTTTACATCTAATATATACATTTAACAACTAACTTACTAAACACTTTTATTGAAAAAACAGATACAATGTGTAACTCATGTTAATAGCTTTACAATTTATGAACCGGTGATGGAAGTGTGAATCAATTTGCAAACCAAAAAATGATGAAGCAATCATCAAACCAGCTGTTCGTGGTTAGAGTAGCGGTAAAGTGGCTACCAGCTGATTGCGTTTGAACAGCGCTCAAGAGCAGATAAGTTCAAAACAGTACTGTTTTACATCCCGTCATTGCGCGGGTGTAACTAGGGGTGGAAACGAGCTGAGCCGCTCGTGAAAAGCTCGGGATTGGATCGGTAAAAAGCTCGAACGATTCGAGCCTAAACGAGCTCGAGCCCGAGCTCGAGCTTAAGTTTGGGCTCATTTAATAATCGAGCTCAAGCTCTATACAAAAAGCTCGACTAGGCTCACGAGCCTAACGAGCCCTAAAAATATATACGTATATATATTGTCTATACGTATTAACGATATTAGAAGTATTAAACGAGCTCCATTTTAACTTTGTTTTCTTTAAAACATCATACAAATTAGTCGAGTCTGAGCTCGAGCTTGTGAAAATTTTCACGAGCCGAGCTTGAGCTCTGACAGCCTCGGGCTCAGCTCAGCTCGTTTTCACCCAGGTGTAACCTCTCGTTAGAAAAAAGATGAAAAAAAAGCGCGTCTTTTTATTTTTTATTATTTTTTTTTCAAGGCTCTCTCTTTTGTTCTTATTGTATTTACTAGTATTTTTGTTAATTTTAACGTAAAAGAAAACACACATGGGCCAAATGTGAAGGCAGTTTTGGCACCTGATGATGATTCGGGATAGATATGCGTATAACAAAGAAACCCGTATGGCCTGCATTGCCACATATATGGTATATATGATCGAAAACGTATATATATAATTACATATGTGTGTGTTTTAAAACACATAATATGATGTTTTCTTTTATAGTTAATATATGTCCTTTTTGAACGACAAATTTGATGGAAAACGCTTAGCAAGAGGCTAAGTTATAAAAAGATTACAACAAATTTGCACAAGCTTGAATAAGATTGCTAATTCACTCTAAAAACATGGGATTTGCTTTCTTTTTCCTATATGAACTGAAGGATCGAAAAGAATGGAAGAGAGCTTGATTAATGTAATCACTAAAAGATCTAATATAACAAAGAAATTATTCAGAATAAAGCAACAAATCATAACTCAAAATAAAAACAAAAACAAAAAACAAGAAACAAGAAAAAAAACAAAACCGAAAGTGAAAATTCCAACAGTTTTATTGTATTAACTGTCATAGACCATATTAGCATTTTGTCTGAGTTGCACAAGTAAGCTGTTAGTGAAGTTAGAATTGAAGATGTTAGCAGCAAAATTTGGCGAGTAGCTGGTTACTTAAAGTGCACGGGTTAGTCCGCATTTCACTAAAAACGCACGAATGGCACCGCCTTTAAGCACCGGCAATGGCGCCGTCCGTCCTTCAGTCGGCCCACCAACGAGCGTTGTTAGTAATTCTTTTATTTTCCTTTCTCTTTTGTTTTGTAAGTGAGTGACTATTTTTTGTGAGGCTTTTTGCGGGACTTACAGGCACCAATAAATTTTTATTTTATTATTATTATTATTATTATTATTATTATTATTTTTTGTTATCGGTGTGTTATTATTGAGGTGGTGAGATGACATTGAGGTGTCACATCAATAAGTTTTATTGGGGAAGGTTTGCACCTCTATCTTAAAATTGATTATAAAAGGTGAGATTGTTATTAACTTAATGTAATCTATTTCTATTCCCTAATTAGTTGACATAGTAACAAAGAAGGTTAAAATATTGCAACTTCGTAAATACATTCATTGGAAAAGTTAGATTATCAATTTTATCACTTAAACATTTATAAACATCTTTCATTTCAACCTAATAATGTATCATCCAAACCGAAATGATATTAGTACGGCTGTTTGATGCTGCTTAACTTTTAGCCATATATACTTAGTAATTGTCTCATGGACAACACAAAATCGATTAATCCCACACAAAATACAATCACTCGTCATCTATAAATTTATAGCCCAAGACACATCAAAATCATCATACCAGAAAATAAGTAACACAAGCACATTAGAATGGACCAAAATCAGTCAGAAGTATGTGTTGTGATGGTACCTTTCATAGCACAAGGCCATCTCAACCAGCTCCTACACCTCTCTCGCCTTATCTCCGCCTACAACCTTCCCGTCCACTTCGTGTGTGCCACTAGTCACACCCGCCAAGCCAAGCTTCGCGTCCATGGGTGGGACCCACTTTTGATCTCCAACATCCACTTCCATGATTATCAAATACCATCTTTCCCTAACCCTCCACCCGACCCAAACGCCGCCATTCGCTTCCCTAACCACTTCATGCCCTCATTTAAAGCCATAATGCACCTACGTGAACCCTTCACAAAACTAATACAAAACCTCTCAATAACAGCAAAACGAGTTGTGATCATTCATGATTATTTAATGAGCTCGATTGTTCAAGACTTTGTTTCGGTCCCTAACGCTGAGGCTTATATGTTTCAAGGCTGTTCGGCTTTTACGGCTTTTTGGTTTCATTGGGAGGAAACCCGAACGTTAAAACTAGATGAAGAGACCGAATTATTGTATGCCAAAGCTCCTTCTCTGGAAGGGTGTTTTACTAATGAGTTTTTTGAGTTAATCATGTCTGAAGACTCTTCGTTTAAGAAGATTAGTTCGGGAACTCTTTACGATACGAGCAAAGTGTTTGAAGAGAAGTACTTAGAGTTACTCAAACATGAAGATGTCACGTCGGGTACGACTAACAATTGGGCTATTGGCCCATTTAACCCTGTTATCATATCCGACCGTACGAACACGAACTCTGAAGCAAATAAGTTGTTAAGCTGGTTAGATAAACAAGAACCGGATTCAGTTATTTACGTGTCATTTGGTACCACAGTTTCATTACCAGATGATGAAGCAAAGGAGATTGCTATTGGTTTGGAAGAAAGCGGTCATAAGTTTATATGGGTAGTGAGGGAAGCTGATCGAGCTGATATTTTTGATGTTGACGATGTACGAAAAGTCGAGTTACCAGAAGGGTACGAGGAGCGGGTGGAGAGGCTTGGCTCTGGGGTGGTGGTGAGGGGTTGGGCTCCACAGCTTGAAATATTAGGACATTCGTCAACCGGTGGGTTTATGAGTCATTGTGGGTGGAATTCGTGTACGGAAGGGATTAGTATGGGAGTACCAATAGCTGCATGGCCTATGCATTCGGATCAACCGAGGAATGCTATGTTGGTAACCGAGGTACTTGGAACGGGGATATACGCGAGGGAGTGGGCCGATCGAGGTGAAAAGGTGACATCATCGAAGGTTGCTGAAGTGGTTAGGCGGTTGATGGGGTCCGAAGAAGGATGTCGGGTAAGAAAGAAGGCAGTCGAACTTGGTGTTGCGGTTAGGCAATCGGTTGAAAAAGGCGGAGTTATGCGCAAGGAATTGGATGCATTCGTTGCTCAAATCACCAGATAGAAAGAGCTTTGGATTTATCATCTACATGTTTAAAGATCAAGTGAAATGCCATGAAACAATTGATGCCATTTCACATTTAGTTATTCTCAATGCTACAAACTAATCATAAATTTCATTTCAAAAAACACAAATTAAACGTTACGTACGTGATGCAATTTTTTACCTGGAAATTTAAAGGATAGGGTTAGTTTGGTAAGATGGAATAAATATCAAATGAATGGAATAAACAATGTAATGGAATGAATGACGCAATGTATTAATCCATTACCGTTACTAATCATATTTGGTTGGTAAGATTTGACGTAATGAAATCGATAAGAAAAAGACTAAAATGGCCATCGATGATAGAAAAATTTATTTAATGTCGTTAGTTAATAATAGACTTTTATGTAATTTTCATTCCATTACAAGATGATGAAAAAAAAATACTCCAAGGAATCAAAATAATAGTTTTTGGTGTAATGCGTCATTCCTTGCAATGAATCATTACATGATAAATTTCTCTAACAAAGTGACAATCAAGTTCAATGTGTTTTGTCCTTGCATGTTGAATGGGGTTTGAAGCAAGGGCAATTGAGGACTGGTTATCACAGTAGATTGGTACAGGAGTGGTGATATTAACTTGTAGATCTTTGAGCAGACTCAAAAGCCATGTAATTTCACAAGTGCAGTCAGCTAAAGCTCTATACTCTGCCTCTGTAGAAGATCTAGATACAACTGGTTGCTTTTTGGATTGCCAGGATATAAGACTTTTGCCTAGGAAAATGCAGAAACCAGTTGTGGATCTCCTTGTGAATGGGCAACTTGCCCAATCACTATCACAATAAGCTTGAAGATTGAGTGTATCAAATCTAGGAATGAATAAACCTTGTCCTGGACATAATTTGATGTACCTTAGAGCTTTGATGAGAGCAGTCCAATGTGGAGTCCTTGGACTATGACTGAATTAACTAAGAACATGTGCAGCAAAGGATAAATCTGGTCTTGTGATAGTCAAGTAGAGAAGTTTACCCATAAGTGCTCTATAAGTTGAGGCATCAGTTGTATTGAGAGGATCCCCATCAGTGTGATTGAGTTTAGTGATAGGATCAACAGGGATGTGGGAAGGTTTCATATCCAGGACTTTGGCACTCTGTAACCGCTCCAGGGCATATTTTCTTTGAGACATGGTGATACCTTGAGAGTTTCTTAAGAATTCTATGCCCAAGTAGTAATTAACATTCCCAAGGTCTTTGATGCTGAAAGTAATATCCAATTGTCTTTTAAAGTGTGTGATGAGAGAAGGATTATTACCAGTAAGGAGTATATCATCCACATATATCACTAAAGCCAAAAAATCTGCTCCTTTCTTGTATGTAAGAAGAGAAGTATCTGCATAACTCTGAGTGAAGCCATGATTGAGCAGAAAGGTGGTGAGTTTTGTGAACCACTGCCTATTTGCTTGTTTGAGGCCAGAAAGAGACTTTTGAAGTTTGCAAACAGGGTTGGGGATGTTGGGTGGAGGTGTGTAACCTTTTGGTAGTGTCATGTAAACTTCCTCATTGAGATCACCATGCAAAAAAGCATTGTTGATGTCTAATTGAGCAACTTGCCAGTTCTGATGAATAGCAACCACTAGAAAGATTCTAACTGTCACCATCTTAGCTACTGGGGCAAAAGTTTCAGTATAGTCTATTCCTTCTAGCTGAGTATAGCCCTGAGCCACTAGTCTGGCCTTGTATTTTTCTATGGTGCCATCTGAGTGGTATTTAATTTTGTACACCCACTTGCTGCCTATTGCATTCTTGTTGGGAGGAAGGGTGGTGACAATCTAGGTGTTGTTGGTTTCTAAAGCTAGTACCTCCTTGTCCATTGCATCTACCCATCTTAGATTTTTAGAAGCCTGGGAGTAGGTTTCGGGTTCTGTTGTTTTGTTAATAATATTAATGAAGTGTCTGTGTTTTGGTGATTTGATGTTGTGATAATTTATATATTTGGAATGATGAAATTTAATGAAAGAATGAATGGTATGTTTTGATTTTGGAAGATTGATGTGAAAATCTTGAAATTTGGTAGGGAGATGAGATGTTCTGGTTGACTTCCTAGGTTGTGGAGGTGGTGGTGGTGGCGGAGATGGTATTTGTGTGGTTGGTGTTTCTGTGGAAGAATGTGTTGAGGTAGGAGAAGAAGTATGAGGTGGTGTGGTGCCTGATGATGTTATGGGTGTTGTTGATTCAGAGTAAGCAGGGGAGTGAGCTGTGTTGGTATGGGGGGATAGAGATAGTGACTATGAAGGGGATGGAGTAGGATCAGTGTACTCTTGAGTGGATGGAGATGGTGTAGGTGTAGGTGTTAGAGGTGTAGATGGTGATGGTGTAAAATCAGATGGTGTGAAGGTAGGAACGGTTGAGGGTGTGGTTGTGTCAGTAGGTTTTGTGGCAAATGGGAAGATTGATTCATTGAATCTTACATGCCTATTGACAAAGGTTTTGTGAGTGCTGACATCATAAAGTAAATAACCTTTTTGAGTTATGGGATATCCTATGAAGACACATGGAATAGCTCTTGCTTCAAATTTGTCAGAAGTGTGTTGATGTGCAAGTGCTTGGCATCCAAGTACTCTCAAGTGGGTGAGTGAAGGGGGTGTTTGATACAACAACTCATAGGGACTCTTGTGGTTAAGTGGTTTGCAAGGCAATCTGTTTATGAGATAGGTTGCTGCAAGAAGGCAGTAACCCCAAAAATGTATAGGAAAATGTGCCTGGAATCTGATTGCTCTAGCAACTTCCAGTAGATGCTTGTGTTTTCTTTCCACCCTTGCATTTTGTTGGGGTGTGTAAGGACAAGTGGTTTGGTGTATGATACCATTGCTTTGGAAAAATTATTTGAGTGATTGGTTTATGAACTCTGAGCCATTGTCGCTTCTAATGGTTTTGAGGGACACTTTGAAATGATTGAGTATGAAAGCATGGAACATTTTTAGATGTGATGCAGTTTGTTGTTTGGATGCAAGGAGATAGGTCCATGTGGCTCTAGAATAGTCATCCACTATTCTTAGAAAATATTTGCATTTGTTAATGGTTGGATGTTTGTAGGGTCCCCATAAGTCAACATGAATTAGGTCAAACAAAGCTATAGCATGAAAATTGCTATTTGAAAATGAAAGTGCATGCTGTTTTGCCAAAGGACAGATATTACAAACATGAGATTTACATTTCTCAGAAACATCAAGTGATTTGATTTGGTGTAAAACAGAGAATGAGGGATGTCCAAGCCTTGAATGCCATAGATCCAGATTACTGTTGCTGATGGAAAGGATGGTTGATGTGGGGAATTTGGGTTCTTGTTTGATGATGTAGAGGCCATTATAGAGGCTGCCATGAGCAATCCTCCTGTGGTGATCCTGAAAGTAACATGAGAAGGGTGTGAAGAGTATGGATAAGGGTATGTGTGTGCCAAGTTTACTCACAGAGAGTAAATTGTATGCAAAAGTAGGTATGTAAAGTACTTCATGGAGTGTGATGGTTGGGTTAATGTACACTGATCCCACTTTAGTTACTAAAGTGTTTTGACCATTGGGTAAGGTAACATAAATAGGTTTTGTGCATATTTGTATATTGTGCATTGAGGTAAGGGATATACAGACATGGTCTGTGGCACCACTATCTACTACCCAGAGAAACTTATGTCTAATTAGGATAGAGGCAATGACTTTGTAAGTACTAGCAGTAATATGAGAGGCAATGAATTTATAGGAAATATGTGTAGTAATGTGTCTAGGAATACCTTCTGAGTGTATGCCATTGACATCTTTGCCATTCTGCATCATAAGCATCATCTGGTTGAGTTGATTCTAAAGTTGGTCCATTCTTGCATACATTGTTGAGTCAGATTGTTGAGGTGTTGCTTTTGGTGGCTCATCATGTGTACCTTGACCAACAGTCATGTTAATTGTTCTGTGGTGTACATTGTCTTGACCATTTTGCCTCTGGTTTGGGGGTTTATATTTGCCATGTAAGGGGTGTCCAATGGGGTAGCCTACTAGTTGGTAGCATTCCTCCTTTGTATGACCTTCCTTGTTACAGTTACCACAAATAACACCCTTCTTGAATTGGCTTTTTCTAGTGTTGGTGTTGTTGTTATAGGTTCTTGTGGAAGTGTCATTGTGGTTAAAGTTCCTACCAGCTCTGGAATTAGTGTTATAAGAATTCCTATAATTGTTTGAGTGAGCTGATAATGCTGCAGCCATTGGCAACACTGAATTGTGAGCTTCTCTCTGTTTTTCTTCTTGTCTTATCATACCATAGGCTTTTGCTACACTAGGCATTGGACTCATAAGCATAATTTGTCCTCTAATGTTAGCATAACATTCATCTAATCCCATCAAAAACTGAATCAACCTCTTCCTATGGTCTCTTTCACCATTGACTCTACCATTTTCACAAGTGCAGGCACATATACACATATAGGGAGCTTCTAAAGAATCATACTCATCCCACAATCCTTTCAGTTTCTGGTAATAGATTTCTATGGCAGCATTGTTTTGTTTCAACTGAACTAAGTCATGGGTGAGTTGATAGATCCTATGGCCATCTAATTGTGAGTAATGCTCATGGAGTTCATTCCAAAGATCAGATGCTGTGTTAATGAAACTAAGTGAATTACTTATCTGTTCAGTGATGGTGTTGAGTATCCATGAAATAACCATATCATTCGTTCTCTCCCACAATGCCCTGATTTTTGAATCCATTCTTGGTTCTGGAAATTCACCTATTATCAGCTTCATCTTGTTCTTTGCATTGAGTGCAATCACCATTGATCTCTTCCAAGAACCATAATTGTCAGAACCAGTTAATTTCTTTGAGATCAGAATTAAACCAGGGTGATCTTGGGGATGTAAGTAGAGTGGATGATGAGGTGAATTGAAATCATCATCATTGAGTGGTGTATTTGATGATGATGGAGGTATATCAGAGTTGTTGGTAGTCATGATGAAGATGATCGGAAAACTGTGGTGTTATTGATAAGATTGTGGTGGGTTTTGATGAAAGAAAGTAGAATATGAGGTTGAGAAGAATGTTTCTTGATTGAAAATGGTGGTTGTGTGGTTGTTGTTGACCAGAGGTAGTTATTTCGCCGGAAAAAGTTGTTATGTGACCGGGAAAAATTGTTAGGTTGTTAGATGTGGTGGTTAGTTATGGTAGACCCACCAGAATTTGACCGGTGGCTCTGATACCATTTTGAGAAACAGAGAGAATGTGAAACTGTGTGAAAATGATTAAAGTTTTTCATTGCATCAAATGAGTATTACATCAAGTATTTATACAGATACAAAAGAGGGAAAGAAAATACTAACTAACTTTGACTTTTACATTGACTTTCTATATACAGTGTACTACATGTTATTACAGCTAATAAGACACTTGTAGTGGTGTTTATAGTTTGTAGACAACACTGAATTAATCACTCTTGAATGGTCTGCATGCTTGTCTTTCTCCTTATCACCATTATAAATGTGTAAACAAATAAGATTTTTTTTTTCACCGTAATAACCTTTTCCCCAATTTGATTACAACATACCAAATGCTAATCTCGATTGTATATCTAACTAAAATAATTATCAATACTAGCTTAACTCAGTGGCTATTACAATACTAACTAACTTGACAAATGAACAAACCCATACGTGTTCTCCAATATATCACAAACATTTCAACAGAGTAATAGTAGAGGCAGCATAAGTCTAATTACACCCGCGTTAAACAACACCAAAACGGTCCAGATCAAACTTAATGCAACACCGAAACGGGCCAAGATGTCTAGACGCTTAAATTGGAATCCCCTGATCAATGGCCGTCATCGAAAAGTTTTAAAATAGATTGTCTAAATGGAAACAAAGTCCCTCTCTTTTGGTGGTAGACTAACCTTTATAAAATCCGTTCTTGGAAGCTTAGGTGTTTATTTATTCTCCACCTTTCCCGGAATCTATCATCAATAAGCTTGAAAGCATAAGGTGAAACTTCTTTTGGGACTGTTCTTTAGACTCTCAAAAGATAGCATGGATTGCTCGGAAAAAGGTAATTTCCCCTTTAAAATGTGGAGATCTTGGAATTGATAGTTTAAGCTCAAGCAATATTAGTTTACTCTCCAAATGGTGGCGGTGGTTCTTGTAATGAAGGCGACTCACTGTGGGGTAAAGTTATTCGTTCTATTCATGGTCTTCAAGGTGGTCTTCTCGACACCTCAATTATTAGATGTAAATCGGGACCTTGGTATAACATTGGAAAGCTAAGAGATGACCTACAATTGCATGGGATAAACTTGCCTTCTCTCTTTAAAATCAAGATTGGTAATGATGAAATAGCAAAGTTTTGGTTAGACAAATGGTTGAGTGGTCCTTCTTAGTGAAACATTCCCTTGCTTACACCGATTGAAGTTTCTAAAGATGTTTAAGTTGTCAACAGGTCCCCAATCTTGAATCAGGGCTGGTGTTAGGCCCATTATATTGAATGAAAACAGGCTCGTAAATCCACCTCCAAATATCATTGGCCCATCAGGCACTGATAGACTTCATTTTTCTTGGGCCTGGATGAGGATTCCACATTATGAAGAGGAAATTTAGGAATTAGAGACACTAAACAATCTTGTTTTTCAATTACACCTCAGCAACTCTCGAGACTCATGGGAATTTATAGCTTGTGCTTCAAGAAAATTTTCGGTCAAAGCTTTAGAAATATCCACACAAGCTCTACAACAACCATGGTTCAAGATACAAAAAAATGGAACAAGTACATACATATCAAAATAAATATGAATACTTGGACAGTGGCAAATAAAAGACTTCCAACAAGAGTTAACTTAGATAGAAGAGGAAATCATATATACTCGGTTCGGTGCCCTGTTTGTGACGATGATCTACAAAAAAATCACGTCTTTGTTCATTGTGCCATAGCAAAGCAAACTTGGACCGAAATTTTAAATTGGTGAAATCTTCACAACTTAATTCCTTCCAATCTTTTTGAGGCAATCACCTTGGCGGATCGGGCAAATCTCACATCTACACTTGCATACCTTCTTGATGGTGTGATTCAATCAACTATTTAGATTCTTTGCCGGAATAGTAACGAGATAACTTTCAAGAACAACCGAAGCAACAAAGATGTGATTCTAAATTATGCAAAGCTTCACTCATTCAATTGGATTTCTAGTAGATGTAGCAAAAACTTTTGTAATTGGATAGAGTAGTATTGTAACACTCGTAACGCCATTCAAATCATTGTAACACTTGATGCTAGCTTCTAGTTTTTTTTTTTTTTTTTTTTTTTTTTTCCTGAAATGGTGAACTTGTACTGATAAATCAGCAACTTACAAACATCATTCAAACATCTATTATGAACATGCTCATATAGCTTGATACAAATCAAAGTAACACTATTCAAGAAATACATTCAGGAAATACAATTGATTCAAAGCTCACCATTCTTCTAGATATAGCATACTCATATGCTATCACCTAGGCGCCCATGGAGAAATATCCAATCCTTAACTACATTTCCAACAGACAAACACCCCTCCTGATCTCCATTATAGCCCATATAAAGAAAATCAAAGGCTCTTGTCCAGGCATCATTAAGGAAAGAATCAAAACTCCTGTTCCTATGGGTCTCAAATGCTAAGAGCTACATTTCCCATAACAGGCATCACTCATAAGCATAGAGTTGCCCATGGATACATCCCACCTTGACTACATTTCCCAAACTAAAGATCTCCCAAACTCGACACCTGAAAGAAATTTAGATTGGGTATCATCAGGTTGGCACTCCACTATAGTTTTTTGGAAACCTACTTTATGTGAACTGTGTAGTAGGCTGTATTGGACAGAGCAATAAACTCAGCATTAGTTGCTGCTCCAGCACCCCTAAAATGAGATTAATGGATATCCAAACACCCTTTCCTCAGGCACAAGATACAAGGCCCTCAGACATGCCATCAAGGAATAGAGAATGTCTACTATTCCTTGACCCAAACACCCTTTAAAGTACTGTTACATTGAAACTGCTAGCTTCTAGTTAGGTTCTCAATACATTCGCTGTTTCAAAAAGAAAAAAAAATGATACATCTGTGATGACTTCTTTCCAAGGAGCACATCTCAAATAAATAAATAAATAAATAAATAAATAAATATAAAATAAATTATGATATCATAGATCAGAAATCATCTTAATTGTATTGAGTTTATAGAACTTTTTTATGCCGCAAAAATTTGAGAAGATTTCTCACTATGGTTGAAATAACATATAAACCTTTTTTATTTTTTTAAACTTACATCTCATAGTCGATACTTTTAGTTTAGATGGATATGATGTATCATTTCAGTATTATTTCCTTAACGTTTTTACTTTCTCATTATCATTTGTATTTGAACACTTATTATAGCCACTATAAAAGTAAGGGTAAATTGCAAAAATGGTCCTTAACGTTTCACGAAATTGCAAAAACGGGACCGAGACAAAAGTAGCGCAAAAAAGACACCAGCGTTCCACATTTTCGCAAAATCGCCACCGAGAGGCCTTTTCTGTTAATTTTACCGTTAAGTGCCACGTAGTTGAGGGTAGTATCGTCATTTTACTGTTCCCCAGGTACTAAGCTAGTGACACTGTAGCTTGAGGGACTAAATTTGCAAGCGATTGTTTGCCTTTTTTACAAACGGTACACTATCCAGTCCCAGTTAAATATAAACGTTGCAGCACATTAAAGTTTCACACTTTCCGAAATCTGGCAAAAAATATGGTCTTGATTTGTAACTGTGGGAAACAAGCAACAATCAAAACAAGCTGGACAAACAGGAACCCAGGACGACGATTCTACTGTTGTCCTTCATGTGGGTTTATTAGATGGACGAATCCTCCAATGTGTTGCCGAGCAGTTGTTGTAATTCCTGGCCTGTTGAAGGCGAGGAATGAGCTTGAAGAAGAGTTGGAGGAGCAGTTGAGGTTGATGAGGGAGAAGGATCAGCGGATTAAGAAGCTCAACAAGTTTCTTATTTTTAGTTGGCTCTTTTTTTTATTGCCATTAAGTTGCTTTAGTTTGGTCGTTGGTATGTAGGTGTGTTGACATCTTTCTGGGTTGTATCATCACAGGGTATAAGGTCATCCATGGTTTGTATTGACCTTCATGTTAATAAAAAGTGTTTGATCTTAGCAGTAAACTTGGTTTCTGGTTTGTATTGACCTCCTTGTTATTATAAGAAGACAAATGTAGTCAATATTACAGAATCAATATGCAGTAAACTTGGTTTCTGGTTCCTTATCAACTTTGTCTTACAAAAGTCAAAACAAGTTTGGATCATTCGGTATACTTATGTAGTGGGCATGTTGGGTCATTTAATATACGTAAGTATATGATGATGGCAAACCACAAATTGTGCACAACATTATACAACAAATAAGTATATGATGATGGCAAACCACAAATTGTGCACAACATTATGCAGCAAATAATGATGGTAAACCAAAATGAAAACAAATACCATTCCTAATTAATCAAGACTAAAAAACAAATCACGTACAAATAATTGTCTAGAAGACAGAAACTCAGTTACACAATCCACACACATATTGTGTTAAAATACATGAACGAATAACCAACCCAAGGTTATTGCACCATCACAATTGTGTTGACTCACTTGGCGATTTTGGATTTTCTCTTGATCCTATTCTTCTTTTGACCTCCACCATTCCCAGTAGATTGTGATACATGACTTGCTTGTGTTCCAACTTGATGACTTGGCCCTCCTGCTACCTCACTTGCTTGTGTTCCAACTGGCTGACTTGGCCCTGCTCCCACATCTGTTGCAGAAGATCCCACTGGCTGAGTTGATCTTTCTAGTACCTCATCTGGTACTCCTTCCCTTCTTCTTGTCCCTTGGTTGTCTCTTCGTCCCGTATTGATGAGGCGAAAAATGAGCCACTTTTAGGGGGTCATTTAAGCCCGGAATTGAATTTATTTGATCAAATATTGCCCTAAATCGTTCCTTTTGTGATTTTAGGTACTTTGGGAGTGAAATCTGAAAAAGGAAGCAATTCGAACGTTTTTGGAGCATAAAAGCGAAGAAAACGCCAAAGTCTTAATTTTCCTTGCTGGGAACAGTAGGTGACGGCGTCAAGAGTAACACCCTGACGGCGTCAAGAGCAAATTCCATGACGACCCAGTACATATTGGACGGCGTCACGAAGTAGGGCGTCAAGAGTAAAGATCATGACGGCCTGGAAATGCTAATACATGACGGCGTCAGAAGTAGATCAAGGCAGTCCGAGAAGAGTTTTGGCGGCGAGGTGACGGCGTCACAAGATTGGTCTTGACGCCGTCAGACCCCTTTTCCTATATATAGTTTTCTAATTTTCACATTAAAAAAAGGAGAAGTTTTGGAGAAACCCTAAGTACGAACTTGGTGCATATTTTACAGGTTTTTCAAGGGTTCTAAGCCCTTGATACCTTTCATGTGTAATTGAGATAAGTATTCTTTTAATTCAATCAATATGTCTATGTGTTGGTTGTCTATATCTTGTTCTTGTCTTAATTCCATCATGCTAGGCTAGATCTATCTTGTGTTTGCTTAGATCTAATGAAACTTAGATGTTAATTATGTGTTGATTACTTGTTTATACTTGTTTTGGATGAATGAATTTATATGTTAGGCTTAAGAAAACTGGCAGATCTCCAAATGGTAACATGCTTGAACGTCTTAGGAAACATGAACCTATTGCACTAAGGTCTTTATTGGCTGTATTTAATGCATGAGCCACTGTTTATAATCCCTATGGTTGTGCTGGGCATGGTATAGGAGGAGATAAGAACTCATAGAATTGGAGAGTTATGTGCGATACCCCATGAATGGTATTAAGGAATACAATCCGTCATCCATGCAACTATAACAAGTAATTAACATGTAAAAGATGTCTAGGGAGTAGTGAAATCTAAGTAAACACATTTTCTCCACTTATTGCTCACAACCTTAGTATAATTTAGTTTATTTTCATTTCTAGTATTTTATTTTGATTGCATCTTTAGTATTGGGTTAGTTGACTAGCAACTAATTCCGCCCAAATCCTTCAAACCCGAGATTTTTACTTGCTTTCTAAAAAAATATAAAAATACAAAAAGAATCATCTCTCACCTTTATAACTAGTAATTAGGTTTTCTAATCCTAGCGACACTATTCCTAGCTGAACGATCAATCCCCGGTACTTGTCACTATACTATACTACAACGATCAGGTACACTGCCCGGTGGGGGTTGTAAGCTTCTCAAGATCCCTTGAGAGGTAAAGCCTGGTGCAATTCCCACGTATCAAGTTTTTGGCGCCGCAGCCTGGGAAATAGTTATTGTCTAGGTTAGAATCTCTTTTTATTAGGTCTACTTGCTAGATTCCTTTTTAGTAAGATTTTATTTTTATTTTTTTTTAGTTTTCTTTAGTCTATCTTTTCTTTGTGTCTTTGTTCGTAAAAACCTTTCCATTGACTCTTCCGTTCACCATTATGGAGAACGTGAATCCACCAAGTCCGACACTAGAGTTTTACCAGAAAAAATATAATTACACCAGTTTGGATATACCAAGATGGACGAATGAAATGAGGCGGACAGGATCTTATATTGATTTTATTGAGTACCTTGAGAAAAGAGGCCAAGTGCATAAGACTTTTAAAGAATTCACCTCAGGAGCTCCATCAACCCCTGAAAATGCCTCACTTAGTGAAACCTATGCACCATATGAGCCTTCACTTAGGATAGTTTCGTATGAGCCACCTAGCTGCATGTCATGGTTAGGCCCTACCATAATACAGGATGAACACATAGGTGACCTTGATGTGATGGAGGATGTAGCCAAACATGATCACATTGATCAAAAAGACCTAGGTTTTATGATCGATGATGATGAATCTCAAGAAACAGATGATGAATCTCTTGAGCAATTTGTATATAGCAGTCAGAATATTGAGGATGATCCTTATGATTCAGATATAGAAGTTGAGATGCCTAGAGAAGCACGTGAGATACTTGGGAAAATGTTAGGGTTAGATTATAATAAAACACATGTTGAGGATATAGGTGATCGTGACATAGGGAGTGATGAAGTAAATAACATAAGCCCACAAAATACTCAACCATCATTTGAAGCACACACACCGCCCGTGACTTACCCGGAAGAAGTAGAAGAAACTTTAGGAATTCCGATGGAGGTAGAACCCTTGGACCAGGCACCACTTGAGGATATAGGTTTGAACACTTGTAGTGATAACCTTACTCCTAGTTCTAGGGAATTTCCTAGTGTTGATGAACCGGAACCTCAATCTTTACACACCTTTCCATTCTTAGATATATTTCTAGGAGACAAAAGAGGAACCGACCCACCCATCAACCAATATTATCCAGGTAGTTTTAGGATGAAGGAAGCCATTCACTCACCCCCTTCACCTCACGTGGCATATTCACACCCTAAGGGTGTGTATCGCTACTTTCACCCACACTTGATCCTAAGTGTAGGGAAAACCTCCCCTATTTCCGTTAAATAAGGGTAGAGTCAGGCTCGTGACTCGAACAAAAACAAGCGCTTCTTGGGAGGCAACCCATGTTTTGTGTGTTTTTATTTGTTTGTTTGTTTGTTTGATTGATTTTATTTGTTTCCGTATGCATGTTTTATTTTTATTGTTTGTGGCTCATGTTTCAAAGTAAATTGTGAAAATGCTTTATTTTGTTTTTAACTTCGTCTTAATTGCATATAAAGGTATTTTGCAAAAGATAAGTGTAAGGGAGATCCAAATTTGTTTATAAGAACAAAATTGAGCATGAACCACAACAATAATAAATGGACATGTATATTAGTACTTGTTAGAGTCAAATGCTTGTATCGAGTCATAATGATGTTTTGCAGGATTTTTCAGGAAGTAGGATGAAGTTTTTCCAGAAATTTTCCGAAAACTTAACATAAGAATTTCTGCAGGTCACTTCTGACGGCGTCACGAGATAACTCTTGACGGCGTCAAGTGTACAAATCTGGAAATTTTACCGGTTTTGTTTTTCTAACGGAGTCTTATGGTTTTTGTGAATTATTAAGTTTTATAATCTCCAGGAGATCTGCAAACTTCATTCCACAAGCATTATATCTTATCTTGTTTTCTAGGATTTAGTAACTTATATAGGATGCCGCCGATTTTACGCGAGGTTGTTTTGTCTATTTTCTCAGGATTTACAGGTTATGTATGACAAGAAGATGATTTATATTCTGGAAGGGAAGCTTTGATTGTTCATTTTCTTGGAGGAAGATCTAACCTGGCCACCTTATTATCCATACCGAGCGAATCAGGGGAGTATTTGATTTCATTCTTTTTACTTTTTTCACTTTTACATTCTTTACTTGAACATTGGGGACAATGTTCATCTTAAGTGTAAGGGGAAGGTAAAAAGATGATACCTTACATATGCACTTTCGCTTGAGTTTGTTTTGTTTAATGATAGATGTGTAATAAAGCTATGAGAAATACTTGTTAGTGCAATTTTAGCGCCAAATTTAAAATTTTTTACAACATTTAGGAGTGAAACTTTAGCCATAGCAAGCGTCTCATGGATAGGAGATTGTATGACTAGCACATAACCGTACTTTCAGAAAATTTTCCACCCAAATATGTGAGGTTCGCCTTTAGATTTAATAGGAAAAGCATTTACTATTAGTGCTTATGAGTGTACCGGTAGCATTTAGATTCTAGAACTTGCGTTAGTGATGCATCCCGAGACCGCTAGTGAGACTACATTCGTTTAGTAGGATTTACTACATGATAAGAGGCATTAGGATCACCCTTGTGTTAAACCCGTATCATAATTACTTGACCATTTAAGTCATATTACTTGGCTAGTTAAGTCAACTAATTTTTCCCACACCCTTAGCGTTGTACTCATTTTTAGTACACGAAACCTCTAGTACACCCCTCCGAGCCTATCTTTTCGTTTCTAACTTTAAGCATCTTACTTAAAGGAAGAATTTGTTACACCCCACTTAAATGTACACCCAAATCGCCTTAGCCTTCCGTGTATGCGCTCATTTTTAGTGCATTATTGTTATTTGTTAAACCTTAAGTTAACTTTCTAATTGATTACATGGTTGCTAAGTCGAGTCATATCCTTGTACATATTGTTTTGGGACGATTGAGACTCATGGGTAAGTACTTATTTTATGGAGTAATGGGGAAGAACATCATTTATTACCCCCATATGTACGTTAATCTTAAAAGTGCTCCAAGTGTTTTGATTTTCTTAATTCGAGTCATTAGATTAGTTTAATGTAAAGTATGTAAAGATTCAAGTGTAAGGGGAATGTTCATTCCCTATGATGTATTATTTTGGATGGTAGGGTAAGAGTGTATAAAAAAATCGAAAAAATCAAGAAAAAGAAAAAAAAAAAAAAAAAAAAAAACGGACTACCATCCCTTTTTATTCTATGTTCATTTTATGTTTTTGTTATTTTTCATTTATTAGCTTAAGTCGAGTCTAGTCTTGGCTTAGCAACGCCATATTGTACATGTAATCAACCAAGATTGTTAACTCGCCACCAGTAAAACTTCCTTTATCCAACAATACCGTGTATTTCATATCCCTACACCTAACGTTACAACCCTTTAAAAGACCTCTTTGATAGTTTATCATAGGTGCTTACGCCATGTGGTGGAGGTTTGATCCTTTCCCAAGCCTATGTTAATCTATTTTGCTATGACAGGTAGTGAGAGATATCTTCCGTTTCCATAATGTAATTTATACTTTATTACACCCGAGAGATGTGAGTATCTAAACACTATTTGTGAGGTGCTAGTGTATGACCTCTGTGCTTGTCTATTGGTCTTTAGTGGAACGATTATTTGTTGTAATTACTTTTATATTAGTGTTAAATGACCCCTAACTTGTCTTTTGAGTAGAATAAAAGCGCATTTGCTTGAGGACAAGCAAATCTCAAATGTAAGGGTATATGATGAGGCGAAAAATGAGCCACTTTTAGGGGGTCATTTAAGCCCGGAATTGAATTTATTTGATCAAATATTGCCCTAAATCGTTTCTTTTGTGATTTTAGGTACTTTGGGAGTGAAATCTGGAAAAGGAAGCAATTCGGACGTTTTTGGAGCATAAAAGCGAAGAAAACGCCAAAGTCTTAATTTTCCTTGCTGGGAACAGTAGGTGACGGCGTCAAGAGTAACACCCTGACGGCGTCAAGAGCAAATTCCATGACGACCCAGTACATATTGGACGGCGTCACGAAGTAGGGCGTCAAGAGTAAAGATCATGACGGCCTGGAAATGCTAATACATGACGGCGTCAGAAGTAGATCAAGGCAGTCCGAGAAGAGTTTTGGCGGTGAGGTGACGGCGTCACAAGATTGGTCTTGACACCGTCAGACCCCTTTTCCTATATATAGTTTTCTAATTTTCACATTACAAAAAGGAGAAGTTTTGGAGAAACCCTAAGTACGAACTTGGTGCATATTTTACAGGTTTTTCAAGGGTTCTAAGCCCTTGATACCTTTCATGTGTAATTGAGATAAGTATTCTTTTAATTCAATCAATATGTCTATGTGTTGGTTGTCTATATCTTGTTCTTGTCTTAATTCCATCATGCTAGGCTAGATCTATCTTGTGTTTGCTTAGATCTAATGAAACCTAGATGTTAATTATGTGTTGATTACTTGTTTATACTTGTTCTGGATGAATGAATTTATATGTTAGGCTTAAGAAAACTGGCAGATCTCCAAATGGTAACATGCTTGAACGTCTTAGGAAACATGAACCTATTGCACTAAGGTCTTTATTGGTTGTATTTAATGCATGAGCCACTGTTTATAATACCTATGGTTGTGTTGGGCATGGTATAGGAGGAGATAAGAGCTCATAGAATTGGGGAGTTATGTGCGATACCCCATGAATGGTATTAAGGAATACAATCCGTCATCCATGCAACTATAACAAGTAATTAACATGTAAAAGATGTCTAAGGAGTAGTGAAATCTAAGTAAACACATTTTCTCCACTTATTGCTCACAACCTTAGTATAATTTAGTTTATTTTCATTTCTAGTATTTTATTTTGATTGCATCTTTAGTATTGGGTTAGTTGACTAGCAACTAATTCCGCCCAAATCCTTCAAACCCGAGATTTTTACTTGCTTTCTAAAAAAATATAAAAATACAAAAAAAAGCATCTCTCACCTTTAGAACTAGTAATTAGGTTTTATAATCCTAGCGACACTATTCCTAGCTGAACGATCAATCCTCCGGTACTTGTCACTATACTATACTACAACGATCAGGTACACTGCCTGGTGGGGGTTGTAAGCTTCTCAAGATCCCTTGAGAGGTAAAGCCTGGTGCAATTCACACGTATCACGTACAAGCTCTCTTATTATGACCCTGTCCACCACATGCACCACATTTGACAGTCTTGCCCCTTTTTGACAGCTTCCCATTCTTCACCATTGATTTTTTCATAACCTGTTCAGCAATCTCATCCCTTGACACTCTTCTCTTCTTCCGTGGTCTCCTAATTGGAACATGGTAGTGAGGTGGTTTTAGTTCACTAGGGATAGGGCATTTGGGCCAAAAGTGTCGACCAACAATTCCTTCAATCTTGTGTTGATACATAGCCCTGCATGTGGTTAACCAATAACATTGGTGCACATAATCCTCTGGGATCACAACCATGTTGTCAGTTGATTCCTTGCTGTGTTTAGCCATGTCGTTGATAGCCGCAATAGCATGCTTACATGGAATACCAGTGAGTTCCCATCTCCTACATGTGCATTTCATTTTCGGCATATTCACAACACATTGGTCACCCCAACCTCCGGCATACTGGTATGTATCCCCCCCCCCCCACTCCATAAAACCTTATACTCATTTGCTTCCTCCTTGATGGTTTCTAAAATTTTAGTTGCTGTTGGGGTTAAGAGACCTTCACATCTGTCTATTACATGCTGCACACTAACACTTCTCTTCACAAGATACTGCCTGATGTACTCCAAACAACCAATGATTGGTTGATCTCTGCCGCCCACCAACTTGCTATTGAACGATTCACATAAGTTGTTAAGAAGGATGTCACATTTAGCTCTCCCTGTAACCAATATATCAATATCAACATCACTTTTAATCTTATTAATATTACAGATGATAGTCATAATATCAACATCATTTTCAACCTTATAAATATTACAGATGACAGTCATAATATCAAAATCATTTTCAATATTATTAATAGTACAGATGAAAGTCATAATATGTGTATAGTGTACCTGAAAAATGTGACCTTGACCATGATGATGCTGGTATCTTCCTTAACCAGTCATAAGCTTTAGAGTCAATTGATTTTAGCTCTTCCATTCCTCTATTAAACTCAGGGATTGTTGATGCTCTAGCACACCTCCAAACAAGATCCTTGATACTCTCCCCCTTAAATAACTGCTTCATGTTGTCATATATGTGTCGCACACAGAAGCGGTGTTCAGCAGCAGGAAACAGTTCTGCAATGGCTGGTAATATTCCCTGTAGATTGGTACAAAACATAATATGTGAATGAGGATTGAATTGGGTTGGAAATCAACTAATTGAATTTACACAATGTTTATACCTTTTGTCTGTCGGATATAAAGGTGAAGTTTGAATTTGGTTTCAAATCAAGGTCATCTCCAAGATTGCTAAGGAACCATAACCATGAACTCTTGGACTCAGCTTCAACCACTGCGTAAGCAACTGGATAGAGGCCATTATTGATATCGACACCAACAGCAGTTAAGACTTGACCAGTGTGATGTCCTTTGATAAACGCCCCATCCAGCCCTAGTATGTCCCTTCTGCCTGCTTTGTAACCTTTTTTCAATGCACCAATACAAACATAGATCTGTCTGAAAACCCTTGAAGAAACACTTGAATCAGGGTTTGCTTCAACTTGAATCTTCACAGTTGTATCAGGGTTTCTATTCTTCAATTCCAAAGCGTAATCCCTAAGATTGGCATACTGTTCTTCATGGTCGCCGTCAATTTGTTTCTGAGCAAATTCCCTTGCTCTTGATATCTTTGTGGTAGGGACATCAAGCTGCAATTTTTCATTTATTTCCATTGCTATTGCAGCTGTCGGGGCTGTGTGGTCCTTAACAAGAATTTTAGCAACCTCGAATGAAAGGAATCGTGCAGTCAACAATTTAATTTTTCTTGTTTGTAGGCATTTATGTTTATCGTTTAATGTTTTCACACTCCAAGTCCTTTCATCACCCACTTTTGACACATGTAGGGACCATTCGCACATGGCCTTGTTATTTTTTTGTAGGTTTTGGAACTTGCAAATTTGCCCTTTGACTGCGAAGAAGAAGCTGATGGTTGACTACTTCCTGTATCCTTTTTGCCATAACCCACAACAGTCCCTCTACACATCGCTCGAATCCTTTCTTGGTCACACTTTTCAATCCTAATATCTCTTCGGGACTCCAACGCATAGATTCTGAGCTTATCTTTGATATCCTTGGGTTGTTTAAATGTTTCTGTTACAAGAAACTCTCCCTTCCTGACATTCGACCTACCCTCATACTCCTTCCTTATTTCTTTTAACCTTATCTTGCGTAGGTTGACAAATTTGTTATTATTGGCTTCTTCATCACTATGAAAATCATCATCAAAGTTATAGCCACTATCATGATCCGTATAATTTGCCATACACTCATCAGCTAACTTTGATACATTCTCAAAGTGGGGATCAAAATCAAACTTAAAGTCCGTAATTTCCACTTGTGGCTCAATAAGGGCTCTCACATCATCCTCTTCATCTTCAAACTCAGACACATGTACAACATGTTCTTCCTCGTTTACCTGCTGTGTTGAGGTGCCCACATCATCCCTTTCAACATCATCGCTTTCAACATCATCCCTTTCCACATCATCCCTTTCCACTACTTCTTCTAAATCAACATAGTTTTTGTTGAGCTCTAAAACCACATCCTCACTCTGGTCAAGTTCTGCAACCATGTCTATAATCAAGTCGTCTCCCACACCAACATTATCTCCAAGACTGGCAAACTGGTACAAGTCGTCATCTGTAAGTTGAGATTGTTGCTCAACTTGTTCTGGGCCATCAACTTGTTCTGGGCCATCAACGCCACTTACAGGTGGTTGCGCAGCATGAGTGTCTGTGTCACCAACAACTCGGCTTACATGTGGTTGCGTAGAAGGAGTGTCTGTGCCATCCAACACTTCATCAATTATTTGGGTTTCATCTTCAGCTTGTTGTTCTTGACCAGCAATCATAGGCACAGGTGATTGACCATTGGTACCATCAATTGAAGTCTCAGCTTGTTCTGGATCGATGGTAGGATCATTTGAAGGCTCCACCCGTACTTCATCCGTTATTTTACATTTTCGGCCTCTTTTGGGTCTTCTGCGTTTCAACTCAACATACACCTCAATCTCTCTATGCGTTGGAATCAAATCCAACATTTTCATCACATCCTCATCAGACTTCAACGGGTACAACCCAACATCCAAAGTCTCGCCTGGTATCCTATAATAATAGCCTGCAACCCCACCTTTGACACCTATGTCATCTACCAACTCTTCAAAGGCGTAAAAGCTAAACAAGTCATAATCTACACAATCATACCACGCAATAACTGGATCAACATACATCCTTCCTGGTGGTGGCGTAAATTTTCCACCGTGGGTTACTTTCAGAGTGAAGTAGGTCGGTTTTGATTCTGTATGAAAACAATAAACATCAACACACATACACTAACAACAAGAAAAATCAACTTAATGTATAATCCACATCCTATTCGTACTGTTCATTACAATCACATATCACTATAGATACAAAAATCGATACAATTAACAATGCCCAAAACATACCGTAAAGTTGATGAAGATTAGGGATCGGGGAAGATCGTTCGCGGTTTTTCCCAAATAAATTAGCCATCTCCTTCACTTTTTTCCGGTTCGGAAATCGTAATTGGAAACTTTAGGGCAAAAAATGCGCTTGACTTTGGGCAAGGGAGTGTTTGGATCAGGGGATTAATGTGCTTGTTCGGTAGGTCTAATATTGGTTTAGGCGGGAACCGTGAAATGACGATACTACCCTCAACTACGTGGCACTTAACGGGAAAATTAACGGAAAAGGCCTCTCGGTGGCGATTTTGCAAAAATGTGGAACGTTGGTGTCTTTTTTGCGCTACTTTTTGTCTCGGTCCCATTTTTGCAATTTCGGGAAACGTTAAGGACCATTTTTGCAATTTACCCTAAAAGTAATGATATACTAATAACTTAAATAAATAACTGATTATCATTTCCCATAATAATGTCCTTATTCGAGTGGAGAAACATTAGCTTGAAATAAGACTCTTTATACATCTCGAGTTCATGTCTGTATTTGAGTCAGCCCAATAAACTTCAAATCATAACTCGTACAAGAACATGTGAGTTTAAATCATTTATTTTGAGAATGGCTAATTGTAACTAAAGCTTCAAAGGAATAAGTAGATATTGTAGGTTGAGGGTCTTTCATCTGATTGTAACTTGAGATTTAATCTTGTATAGCGTTCAAACCGACTGTACTTATGTTTTATCGATACTCTAGTCAGATGTGCATGATTCGGTTATGTACCAAGCAGCCTTATAAAGAACCCGACTAATGCGCGGTTCATAGAGAAAAAGAAAGAGCATACATCACAGTTCATAAACATAAAGTCAATCAAATGAATTATTGATCATGTAAGAAACAACAACTATGTTTGACACCTTTTTGTACACTACTCCTAACTGCATCTAAAAAGTCTATAACTACTGCTGAAATGAGAGATGTCATTTTGTATTCTAAGCAAAAGTTAGTAACAATGTCACAATCTCTAGCTCAAGTTTAGTTCCACTTTGTTTTGCTCGAACAGTTGACTGGTGGTGGTGTTCTCGCATTCCTGTTGCCTACAATAACACCTTCAAGAGACCGAAAGAACCCGCGTCAAATACATACCAATAAGCTTTGAGAAAGAGGTCATGTGAAACTTTTAATAATTTTGACTTACAATGGTCAACACCTTCGAGGGATGATCTTCTTGATATCTCCAGTGGTTGAACCCCAGTTAAGGAGTTTCGTCGTGATGGCTTGCTGATGACAGGAGCTGTTGGTGATAGCATCTCATTCGTTTTCATTGGAATCCTGTTAACAAAAAAAGAAGTAAGAATTTTGTATTGTAAAAGAAATTCAAACAAGTCCATGATTGTCTTTGTACCACTCACCTTTTTTCAGAACCATTAATTAGTTTCCCAATAGTCCGAAAAGATTTCCTTATATGCGATGATTTTCCTTTTGCAGTACTCGTTCTAATCTCTGATGAAATTACTATTTCATTTCTGATAGACACTTGAGGCTCCGGTGTTTTTAGTAGCCTTCCTTCTGTTTTTAATGTCCTCGGTTTGGAAGCAGAATTTGGAGGAGCAACAGGACTCTTGGGAGGACATTTGTTTTCAATGCTCAACCTGCGTGGACGAGGTGGTGTTTTGTCTATTGTCATTGGTACCGGTTTTGGTCTTTGTAATGGTGATCTAGGATCAAGTTTGTTTACTTGTTGTGGACTTTGAGCTTCCTTATTGGCTAATTGTCTTTTCAAGGACTCAACTTGTTCTTTAAGTTCCATAACCTCCCTTGTTTCTTTATTCAAACGAGCAGCACCAAGCTCTACAGTTGAGGCTCGTTGAGCAAACTTTAATGTACTAACTGTTTCTCCGAAAGAATCACCTTCTGGACTAATGTGAGCAAACATTAGAGTCTTTGCATTTCCTCCTGTACGTTTCATTAACAAAAAAAAAAAGGATCAGAATCTCTTCCATTCAAAGTTGAATTATTGCAATATATATGGGAAATTCAGTAAAATAGACACATTACAAATGTGTTTATACCAAAATGACCACAAATGTGTTTATACCAAAATGACCACAACCTTTTATCCCAAGAAAAGGTAGTTCATAAAAGAAGTTTGCAAAATTGGTTGTCATTATGGTATAAACACAACTGTTACGACATTTAGTTAATAAATCATTTGTAAAGTGGCGATATTGATAAATTACGGGGCGATATTGATAAATTACTCTACATAAATATATATACCTAATGAGTTCTGAAGGAGTAGTGTGAGTTTGCTGTTTCTATATGGAATAAAGGAGTTCTTTTGAGATAAAGCAGTGATCACGTCTCCTAAACAAGAAAGCGACTTGTTGATATACTGAGCTTCTTTAAGCCCTTCACCCGTGACTTCTGACTTATCCACTCTTTCACTTCCTGCCAAGTCCACCAAATGAAGGCAGCTGCGAATAGTCCCTCCATTTACATCCTTCCCATATACGTGCATTGTCAATATGCTGAAAGAAATGCATCAGAATCATTATTTCCAAATCTTTTTAGATTTAATGATCTTCGTTTATGTTTATCTTTAACTGGTAATCATATTAGACACACTATAAAACTGTCAACTTTATGACAAATTGTTTTTTATGCCAATCCACCCCAACCTGTCCCAGCAAGAGAAAAACTGGCCCATCTTGAATTCTTGATCCATTAATATGTTTAAAAGTGCAAACAAGCCAATGTGGTCCAAAATTTTGGCCTACCCAACACGCTATTTAAACATATAATTAAGTTTTTGGAAAAGATTATGTTTTAGGTCAACTCTGTCTTGGCCCGTTTCAACAAGTACAAAAATAGATTTAAGCCAACCCGTATAACAAGTACAAAATTAGACCATCTGATACGTTATTATGTATACAGATGTTAACTTTTTGGGCTCTCACTCTCCGACCCCATCCAACCAGTACAAAACTGAACTTTTCCTGATCTGTTAGTATAGACAAAGTGATTGTATTAAGTCAACCTAGCCCGAGTCCCTACCCATTCCAATTAAAACAAAACTGGCCCGTCTTGATTTATAACCTGATCCAACCAACCAGCCTATGCTGCTACTGCTTTTATTTCAGAAAGCAAACAATATAGACCATCTGTCCTGGCCCGTTTCAACAAGTACAAAAAGATATTTAAGCCAACCCATATAACAAGTACAAAATTAGACCATCTGATACCTTATTATGTATACAAATGTTAAACATTTTGGGCTCTCACTCTCCGACCCCATCCAACCAGTACAAAACTGAACTTTTCCTGATCCGTTAGTATACAAAAACTGTTTGTATTACGTCAACCTAGCCCGAGTCCCTACCCATTCCAATTAAAACAAAATGGCCCCTCTTGATTTATAACCTGATCCAACCAACCAGCCTATGTTGCTACTGCTTTTATTTTAGAAAGCAAACAATATAGAAGTGGCAAACCTGTGGGACCGACTATTCCTAGTTACTATAGTTAAGAAAAAGTTTGTAGCCTGCAAACCTGTGGGATCGGCTGCTCTGCTGATTGAGTGCTGTTGAACTAACAGCACGGTTCACTTGACCACTTTTCATCAAGTTCAAAACATCAGCGGTTGACTTCACGGGGAGCATAGTTGCATCAGGAAGACTCAATCCATTCTCACTTGTGCAGCTACGGATCTCCAACTTATTGGTGGATGTAGAATCAGCAGTGAGAAGATCTCTAACTTGTTCGTTATATATTTCCACCATTTGTACAAAAAGCTCGTATTTCACAACACCTTTCCTTGTATTTGACAGATGAAAGAGATCATTTAGAGCCAAATAATTGATTCCCAGATCTTTTTCAGATGCGCCAGAAGGTCCACACTATTATCACAACAAAAACGATATTAAGAACCACAAAGTTTACTCCAATAGTGAGTAGTATATACTCGTATGTGTGTTTCTCACCATAGTATGTGTTTTCCCTGATCCTGTCTGCCCATATGCAAAGATACAAACGTTGTAACCATCCATAACCGACCGTATCAGTGGCTGAGTGTCAGCAAACACCTCCGCTGAAGACAGTGAAATTAATTAGAATTTAACAAACTGCTAAGAATTTTGCTTAAAGATTATAGTAATACAAAAAGTACTCCAATATAATCACCTTGTGTGGCTGTGGGACCAAATACACGGTTAAACTGAAACAACTTTTTTCCATCTTTATATCCTTTCAATGGATCCAAAAGTACTAGTGAGCCATCTTCCCCAATAAAGTCAATCACGTTTCTTGTGTCTGTCCTAAACGCGGGTCTAATCCTGCAGTAAACTCGTATGTTCCCTGAAATATGAATAATGTATAAGGTAACAGCATTTTCTTGCTTTTCATAAAGTTATAACGATTAACTGTGTGTCAAACATATATACCTTTTAGATCCTGGACCATGTTGTATAAATTCCGGTTTTCTTTAACAACCTTATGGTATCCCTGAGCAGCAGTAGATAATTCCTCTACCCGACACTCTACATACCAATGTACAACAATCAGTTAAACGGCGGTTTTTAAATGTTATTGTTTATGATAAGTAACGTAACATACCCATTTGTTTTAAATCATTTTGAAACTGTGACTGCAAGTCTCTAAACTCTTCTTTTGTGCTCCATAACAATGCTTTCAAATTCTGCAAGACCGAGGATACTTGACAATGAGACAGTGGTTTTACATGTTTTATATGTTAATTATAGGTGTTAAACAAAGATTAAAAAGAATCAATACCGATAGCTTTTTTTCTTGTGTTCTAAACACTTGCCAGCAGTTGCAATCACTGTTTGTTGTTGTTCCACTAACTTCTTTGGATAGGTCTGAAGTAACAGTGTTTGACTAATACACAAAGTAAATGATAACAATTTTAATATAATGACTAAAGTAACTAAACTACAGTGCTTATAGAATATGAAGTATGATATACCTCAGGGGATTTGTATTGAAGTTGTTCATCTAAAGTACTTGAAAGCATCTTATGCAACAACTTGATGGATTCCTATAAAACAATCATTTGGTCATAAGCTTAAACTAAGCTGTTCATCTAAAGTTATCGGAAGATGAAGGCATAAAGAGGGAATAGTTACCGTATTTCCATTACGAATAGAAGACAGCAAGTTATCATCTAAGTTCTCTTTAGCACCAATCACACAGTCAGCTAAGGCCTTCACAATCAAATCTAAACAGTACCAAAACATACTAAAGTTACAAAATACAGACTTTAAGATAAAAAAAAAAAAAAAAAAAAAAAAAAAAAAAAAAAAAAAAAAAAAAAAATTAACCAAATCATATATGTGATCCATATATTTCATATATATATGTAAAAGTAAGAATTAATGAACCTTCAAGTTTCTGAGCATCATTTTGCTTTGGTGTAAGATTTTCGCTATTGGCAGACATGTCTAATTGCCTGTTCGGGTTTCTACCATTTGATTGCAAAACCAAAGGTGATATCAAATTATTCTTAACAGATCCATTTCTTTCTTTGTTCAGTTTCCTCTCATTGTATTCTTTAAGTCCCAAAATGCAATCAACGATCTTACTAGATGAACCCGCATCCATATTATCCTAAAAAACACTTCTAACATCAACAAACTTCATAGCAAAACATAAAAAATCTAAAACCGTTCTAAAAAAGCACCAAAATCTGTACCCTTTCAAAAACCGAAGCTTCAAAAACCAGCAGCCTTAACCCTTCAACCGCTTTCAAAAAGTTTCTAACATTCTCAAAAAACTGATAAGCTGGCAACGGCTGCGAATCCCATGTCAGCGATTGCGAAGGAATTCTACTAATCTCAACAACCTTAACAACAATAATACCAGAAACAATCCATCAAACACAATCTCACAATTACTAATCAACAAACTACATAAAAAGATACTGATCATACCTTAGGCACACTCCCAGGTTGAATCTTATTAATCACATTACAAAGAATCAACCCATTTCTCAAACACGAAATAAACTCTTTCTCCGACGGCTGCTTCGATATCCCTAACGTCCCAACGACACTTTCAAGCCATTCGGTCGCTTGAAACCGCCTCCAAGCTACAAAAAAACATAAACAAAAAATACCCATAATCAAAAACACATTAATTTATAAAAATAGCACAAAACCAACATCAAAGATTAAATCTTTACCTGCTTCTTGTGCTTTTCTTGAAGCCAAATTAAAATCACTCCCCGCAGTCGACGAAATCGCCTCCATTTAATTCCAAACAAAATCTTTATGAATCTTTTTAACTTTTCATATATGGAAACACAAAAAATTTGGTGATCTGATTTACACCTTCAGTGTGTGTGATTGTGTGTGTAAAAAGAATACCCAATGAAGATGTTCTAATTAAGGTTAAGAAAAGATGGGAATTTTTTTATTAAGTTTGCAGAATAAGACCGTTGGTTATATTTGAATTCAAATCTATAATGAGTGTAGTGGGGTGGATTGTGGACCGTTGATTTAGGGGCATGATCTTGAGATAGTCAGCATGATCAACGGTTGAGATTTGATCTCAGGAGGACGTTATTGTGTTACTTTTTGAATAAGATATTTGGTTTTTATGAATATTCTTTGGGTTTGGTAAATTGTGGTTTTTGTTATGGTAAATGAGTAAGGATCAAATGAGAAATAAAAATAAAATGAGAAGAATGAGAAGTAACCACAGCTGCATATTTTAGATGCACATACAAAATAAGATGCATCTCCTATGAAATTCTCCTTCTTTATTTGAAATATGTGGCTACAAATATTTCCCATTCTTCTTATTTAATTTTCTCTTCTTAGTGGATCTATTCCCTATGGTAAATTTGGATTTAAGTTAATGAATGATATCCAGTATTGATTTGCGGAATAATGTTGAGTTTAAATATGTTTTAGAGATAATTTTTTTTTGTTAATGTTGCTTAGTTTACTTTAATGTTTTTTTAGGTATGGTTTTGAGGGTGGTGGCAACCTTGCGGTTTGCAAGGCTCAGCAAGGGTTGCCGATCGGCAAACACCATTGCCAATCATGCGGCAAACGAAAATCGGCGAGGCTTGCGGTAGTTTATACCGATTCGGCGAGAGACTATTTCCAAGAAAAATAGGAACGTTGCATTGAATATCCGGACGCTGGGGATGATTTCCAAAAAAAAAAAAAAAAAAAAAAAAAAAAAAAAAAAATCCCTTTAATGATATAAATGGATGTAGAAACAGATGTGAGTATGCTTACAAAGGTAGAAGAGGAGATGGTTCAAGAAAGGCACCCAAGCTTATCCCGAAGCACTAGAAAACCCCATTTTCTCCAATACTTAACCAAAGAAGTTTTCAAAATAAACTAGTGACCCAAAGCTTGTGCATGTTTTTGTGTGTTTGTTCCTAGTCGAAACCCAAAAGAAAGAGAGAACATAGTTTCTGTGTTTTTGGAAGTGAAAATGAAAGATTAAGTACTTGGTCTTTGCCTCTTTAGTCTTTTTATAAGCAAGCTAGGTATATATGGTTTAAATTGTTTTAATAAGACTAGAGCTAGTTGATGTGAATGAAGCATGGGTGTTGCATTCTTGTCGTGTAAAGTGGGGAAAAGAGGAGTCTTTCATACTAGCTGACATGAAATCCATGTGGAGAAGTGTTTGTATTTTGTGTGTTGAAATGTGAAGTGAATGAGGTAGTAGTAGATAGTTTAATGATAAATAAATGCAACTTGACATAAAATCTAGGGACAAGGGTACATAAGATTTAATGAAGATAATGGTGAGATGAAATGTGGCGTATGATGTTGATAACAAGCAAAAAATTTTATTTTAGTTTGTACTTGTATAAATCTTGAAAGATTTCATGATATTTTGATAGATTTTAATAAGTTGTAAGACTTTTTGCAAGAAATATCAAGGAAACACAAAGACAAGAAAATTTAATGAAAGTGAGGTGAGTGGCGTGGGATTGAGTAGAAATTAGTATCAAATTAGGCAAGATTGTCACTAAAAAAGAGAGTTTAGGCAAGATTAGGCAAAATATTAGTTGGACAACCATGATTGGTTGTTTTCTTTAAAAGAGGAGGCAAAGTGAGGTAAGGTTGTCACCCCCTGAGGATGTTTATGGAAATATAACCAAAGAATTAGGGGTGGTGGAAATTGGTTGTTGGAGTGGTTGTTGAGGTGGTTATAAATTGTTGGGGGTGGTTGTTGAGGTGGTTATAAATTGTTGTAGGTGATTGTTAGAGCACGCGGTAAGGTAACCGTGAGTTAAGACTTAACTCACTGCCACCTCAGCGCCACGTCAGCTTTTCCCTTTTAACCTTAACTCTTGACTTTCCACCCCGGTAAGGTAACTCACCTATAACTCACCTTAATTCACCTCCACCCCAAATATTTTCAATTTCAACCCCAAATTTTAACAAACACTTCATTTATTTAAAACATAACATAAATTCTTAAACATAATATAATACGAAATTAAAACATAAATATTACATTACGAAACATATAAAAATTTTTAAAACATAAATATTACTTAGCATTTAAGCATCGGTGTCAGAATCTTCTTCTTCATTCTCATATTGAAAACGTCTTACCCAAACATGCTCCATAAGATCTTGTCGGAGTTGATTATGCATATCAACGTCGTGTAGTTCTCTATGTATGCGACGATGTGAATCACATCTGTCGATCCACCTATCTCGGCTAAACCGTGGTGTCGGATCCACCCACATTTCCGGATACTCACGTAGTGCAAACTTTTGATCTTTTAAGATCATGTTATGCAAAATTATGCAAGTATACATTATTCTTCGTAACTTGACAAGTATACATTTTGATCTTTTAAGATCACGTGCCGGTTGTCGTAGTATACCCCAACGTCCTTGAAGCACCCCAAAAGCACGTTCGACATCCTTTCGTGCACTTTCTTGCTTCCTTTTAAAATAAGCATGTTTCTCGTCAGTGGTAGCCGAGTAAGACTTGACGAAAGTTGACCACCGTGGGTAAATTCCAACAGCTAAGTAATAACCCCGTTCATAACGATGTTCATTTATCATATACGGTGCTCTTGGGGCTTCGTTAGCAAGAATGTCGTCGAATAACGGAGAGTTATCTAAAACATTGATATCGTTATTCGCCCCTGCCATTCCAAAAAATGCATGCCAAATCCATAAATCTTGCGAAGCAACAGCTTCAAGCATTAAGGTTGGGTATTTTTTAAAACCGCCACCATATTGCCCTTGCCACACAACCGGACAATTTTTCCACTCCCAATGCATGCAATCAATGCTACCAAGCATGCCCGGAAAACCATGTCGACGCTTATGTTTCTCATAAATAGCCTGAACGTCGGACCATGTCGGTTTCCTTAGAAACTCCGGCATAAACAAGTCAATAACGCACTTGTTAAAATTATCAAGACTGTTACGTCCAGTACGGTCACCCATTTGCAAATACTCATCAAACGCATCAGGTGCGTTGCCGTATGCCAATTGGCGTATGGCAGCTGTACACCTCATGAGTGTACTAATACTTTGTCGACCTGTACAATCGGGTCCTTTGTTCATGAATTTGAAATGATCTGGAAGTGGATCGGAATAGTAAGATTGAATACCTTCTACTATTTCTACAAATAGTTTCCGGCTCATACGAAACCTTCTTCGAAATTGCCAGTTCGTATACTTACACCCTTGATAAAAGTAGTCGCGAACGCAAACGTTCCTCAGCAACCTCGAACTCACGATGGACACGTGAACGCTCGATGCGTTGTCGACCTAATTCTGCTGCTGCTGCTTCTTGTTGTACCATTTGTTGATGACATTCGAACGCGGATATCATAAACTCCGTGTCGAGTTCATCATCAACGTCGGAGAAACTCATTTGTTCTTCATTATTTTGATTCGGATCCATTGTGAAAATGAAAGTGTTGGTTGATTTTTTTTTTTATAATAGTAATGAAGTATATAGGTTGAATTTGAGTTGTGTAAGTGTGAAAATAAAATGTGTATGATGTGGATATTTATAGTGGTAAGAAAATAGGTTTGAAAAAGTTTTTTTTTTTTTTTTTTTTTTTTTTTTTTTTTTTTTTTTAGGTATATAGCCGTTTACAAACGGTTAGGAATATAGGGGGGCAAAATGAATTTTTTTTATCACATTCAAAAAATAGCTGTTATCCCTTTTTTTTTTTTTTTTTTTTTTTTTTTTTTTTTTTTTTTTTTTTTACAAACATCACACTTTAACGCACGTTAAGTGCTTGCCATTGCTCGTTAACGCATGTCTTGCCTTTGGGGGCCGGTAAGGTAACGCACCACGTTAAGGGTGGTGCGTTAAGCCTTAACGTGGCTTTGTGGTTACCTTACCGCAAGCTCTTAGGGGTGGTTGTTTTCATAATTAGTAAGTAAAAGTCTGAATTTTTAAGCCTTTCTAATTATAGAATAGTCTCAAATACATTATATAGTAGTATAGATATGCAAATTATTATATATCATAACACAAAATTATATGAATATTTCATTAAAATGTTGTCCTAAATTATAAATATAGAATGTTTAAGAAGATTAACATGTTATTTTTTAAATTCTATAAAACATAATCCATAACCTTATAGTTTTTCCTTTGGGAAAAATGTTACTAAATAGTAATCAAGTTTCATCATTGTTCTACTAAACTCACTAATACTTTATTTCAACTATAGAAACCACTCAAG